>JAOEGS010006394.1:0-50568 GCA_025447755.1 Corythornis vintsioides | reverse complement strand
CCGAGCGGGCCGGGCCGGCGGCCGCGGCGGGGCTATGATGCGCCCGCTGCGGGGCCTCGCACCTCCGTGTGTCCCCCAGGCAGGTCCGGCCCGCGGCTGAAAACCCCCCACCGGCGGTAAGTTGCGGGCGGATCCCGGCGGAGCGCGGGGAGGTTGGCGGGGTGGAGAGCGGGGGGGCCCCGCCGCGGCCCGGAGGGCTCGGGAAGCGTCGCTCGGCGCAGGCCCGGCCCCCCCCGCTGCGAGCGGGACACGGCGGGGCGGTGCGAGCTCTCCCTCCGCCGTGGGCCGGGCGGGGCCCCGGCAGCCGTTGGCTCTGCGCTCTCGGCGGGGTTTGGCCGTGGCCCCGGCAGCGGCCCGCGCCGGCCGTCCTGGGTCGGTGGCGTTTCGCTCCGAGCTGCAGGCGCCGTCCCGGGGCGGCTCCCGGCCGGGGGCTCGGCCTGTGCGGTTCGGGTTCCCGCTTCGGGCTGTTTTCACGGCTAAGGTAGGGGGGGGGAATGGCCGGGGGGCAGAGGGAGGGGGAAAGCGATCTGGTTTTTCTCGGCTTCCTCCCGCTTACCGCGCTCGCTGCCGGTCTTCGGGGTTTTTTTCCCGTCTTGTGCTGGGAGTTCTTTTGTCTGTGGGAAGCTGGATAAAGAGCTGCCTGCTTCCTAGGGTGGAGGCAGAGAGGTAAAACGCAGGAATTCCACAGCCTTGATCTTTAGAGCAGTTCAAAAGGCTGCCTTCCTAGGTGGTGGGCACCATACGAGCTCAGAAAGGTTGTCCCGCCGTTCCTTGTGCAGCCAGAGGAGCCCGTTCTGACTCAGCCTGCGGCCCCCGAGCAGCCCTAACGGCTCCTCTTCCTTTGCAGGTATGGCCTCACAGCTGCAGGTGTTCTCCCCTCCGTCAGTATCCTCGAGTGCCTTCTGCAGTGCCAAGAAACTGAAAGTGGAGTCCTCTGTCTGGGATGTTTCAGGACAGAGCAGTAGTGACAAGTATTATACCCACAATAAAAACCTCCCAGCAGCTCAAGGGCAAGCAAGCTCCTCTCATCAGGTAGCCAATTTCAGTATCCCTGCCTACGACCAGAACCTCCTGCTCCCTGCTCCCTCGGTGGAGCACATCGTGGTGACGGCGGCCGACAGCACCGGCAGCAGCGCCACAGCTTCCTTCCAGAGCAGCCAGACCCTGACCCACAGGAGCAACGTTTCTTTACTGGAACCCTACCAAAAATGTGGATTAAAAAGGAAAAGTGAGGAGGTCGACAGCAACGGTAGCGTGCAGATCATCGAGGAACATCCACCTCTCATGCTGCAAAACAGACCTGCGGTGGGTGCTGCGGCCACGACCACCACGGTCACCACTAAAAGCAGCAGCTCCAGTGGGGAGGGGGATTATCAGCTGGTCCAGCATGAGATCCTGTGCTCCATGACAAACAGCTACGAGGTCTTGGAGTTCCTGGGCCGAGGGACGTTCGGGCAGGTGGCGAAATGCTGGAAAAGGAGCACCAAGGAGATCGTAGCCATCAAAATCCTGAAGAACCATCCTTCCTACGCCAGGCAGGGCCAGATAGAGGTGAGCATCCTGTCTCGCCTGAGCAGTGAGAATGCTGACGAGTACAACTTTGTCCGCTCCTACGAGTGCTTTCAGCACAAGAACCACACCTGTCTGGTTTTTGAGATGCTGGAGCAGAACTTGTACGATTTCTTAAAGCAAAATAAGTTCAGCCCCTTGCCCTTGAAATACATCCGACCCATCCTGCAGCAAGTGGCCACTGCCCTGATGAAGCTCAAGAGCCTGGGGCTGATCCACGCCGACCTGAAGCCAGAGAACATCATGCTGGTGGATCCTGCACGCCAGCCCTACCGGGTGAAGGTGATCGACTTCGGCTCGGCCAGCCACGTCTCCAAGGCTGTCTGCTCCACCTACCTACAGTCACGTTACTACAGGTGGGTGCTGGGGTGGTGCTGGTCCCCCTGGGTGAGCCCTGGGTGAGCCTGGCCCCTGGGTGTCGTGAGTCTGCTTGTGCAAAAACTGCCGTGTTAGGTGTGATGCCAGCTGAGGAGGGAGAGGCAGGGGCCAGCCTGCCTGCTGGGCTGCACCCCTCCTGGATGTTCCTTCTGAAACGTGCATGTGAATAAACAGCACTTTGCTTTGCAGGGGTGGTGTAATAGGCAGCTTCGTGCCTGCTTTTTACCCCAGGTCAGTGCAGAAAGCTGGGGCTGTCCTGCCTGTGGTTTGTGATGATGTGTAAAGAGCAAACTGGGGAAGCAGTGTGCTGCTAGGTAGTGCCTTTGGTGGTGATCTGAAACTAGTCCTCTAACCATGGTCATTTAGAGAGAAGTCAAAGCCATGGCAGTTTCTTTTTTATTGTATTTCTTCTGGTTCCATCTTTGTCTGAATCCACTTTGTGAGCACGTGACTTCCCGTGTCAGCCTTTGGTATGTCACCCTCTAAATGGGGATGAGCTTCCCTTACCAAAAATGTAGAAATGGCCTCTGCCCCTGATCCTAGCTCAGAATTCAAAATAAACTACATGGACAAAAATGTTAAAACCCAGAAGCTGTGACACAACAGCAAGCTGTGCTTTTCCTTTCAATTATCTTCCAGCTTGGCTCTGCTCATAGTGTGGATTTCAATACAAGGAGCAGTAGACTTCAATAAATGCATGAAGAAAGGGCTCCTGGCATCAAAGGCACATGAAGAAGTCTGTGCTGTGTTGTCAGGGCTGCTTTCAGTGGAATGTGAGCTCACTTGATGCAAAACTGAAGTAGTATCTAGTCCTTCCAGCTGGGACGAGGCAGAGGACTCCAGCCACTCCACCCCACCCTGTGTCTCTGCCCTGTTTGATGTCTTTCCTCTCCTCCTGGCTTCAGTTTGAAGTCCTGGCTTGTTGTGTTCAGTCTTCTCTATCCTTACCCCCTTTGTTGTTTGTTTTATTGCTTTTTTTACTCCCTCTCCACCGGGTAGCAGCTCTCTGTGCCATTTATTTCATCTGATAGAGACTTAATCCATTCCTCAATCTTCCCTCAGCTTGTCAGCACCAGTCTTTCCCATTCTAAACCATTGATTGTTGGCGTTTGTGACACAGTTTTTGTACCACAGTTGTCAGAACTCTGCTGAAACACTGGCTGGCTCAAATGCATCATCAGTTCTGTTGTTGCAGTGAAAGGGGTGAAGAGTCTGCTCTATCTGACCTGCAGCACGTGTGAGCAGAGAGGCTGGGCAGCCACGTGGTGCTTTCCAGGGGCTGGTATCACAGGAACCAGATCTGGCAGAGGCAGGGAGGGGGTGATAGGATCTCAGAGGGGCTTGCAGGGGAGGGAGCTGCCTTGGTGTGAGGCTCTGAACTCCAGGCTGTGCCAGAGGTAACCTGAGGGAGATGGTGTTTGTCTGCCTGGCTGAAGTCAGGAATGCTGTGATGTGGAAATGTAATATTCAGTGATGCATAATTAGTGTAATGGTCCTGACTACTAAAATCCATAATCTAGGAATTTATGGAGCTGGTGTAGGAACCAGTTTGCTGTGGGTGAGCTGGGTGGCTGTGACCATATTCACATTATATTCCTGTTCAGAGGAGTTCCAAGTCCAAAGTTTTTTCCAGTGCTGTTTTTATTAAGCAGTACAGACCAATTCTTCACTGGGATCTCTGTCAACTAGTAAAAATAAACTTCTCATTCTGTGTTCACTCTTTTTATACCTGGCACTGGCATTTACATAACCTGTGTCTCTGCAGAGACCTGAACCAGCCCCAGCTGCTTCAAGGTGAATTTTCTGATACATGTACCCTGAAGGAAAAAAAAAATCTTCCTTTATGAATTATGCTCAGTGCTCCTGGAGGTCACCTGGTCCAACAGCCCTGCTCACTCCCTGTTCTGATTGTACCTCTGGCAGCTGGACAGCTTCTGGCTGGTAGTGCTGGAGCTGTGCTTCAATGCAGCATGGGGCTTGGCAGGGCTGGGGCAGGTTCCCTCTCTCCACTGGCATTCCTGCAGCCTAACCCCAGTCAAGAAGGGCAGTTCTGCTGCCACGATATGCTTGACTTAACCTGTGAGAAGTGCCCATGAAGAATTCTTTGGCCCTAAGCCAGGCAAGGGCTAGGAGTGGACTAACTGGCAGACCATGCTTCCACGCAGCCACCAGTTCCCGTGGCAGTGCTGGGATCTAGGAGCAGTAATTCCTGACCTGAAATCCAGAGTACCTGCTCATGACATCATGTGTGGAAAGGGTATGGATGCTTTTTGTCCTCCCTGGTGAAGATAAGCAGTAGAAGGAAGCACTGGTGTCCCCATGTTGAGAGAGCTTGGCTCCTGTCCTCTGTTCTATTTAAGTGCAGCCATCATGTGAGCCTCAGATCCCACCTCCCAGTGTTCCCTGGGGGTCTGGGCAGAGCCACACAGCACACTGAAGATACTGAGCTGAAGGACTGAACAGTGTGGGCTCTGAGAAGGAGTCACTGAGCACTGAGGGAGCTTGCAGAGGGCAGTAGTACCTGTTCCTCACCTCTGCTTTGGGCTACATGACCTACTTCTGTCCCAGTCACGCTGGCCTGGGAAGCAGCAGTGCAAGCTGCCAGTTCCAGCCCTCTGCCTGGTAATCCAGCTCTGAGTGGTGAGCATGTAATTCTCTGCCTTGCAGTTGTCCAAGCCTTGTATTACCCTGGTCCCTCTGTGGGGGGAGGGCAGAGCACCCCCGTGCAGACCTGCTGTGTTTGGAAATGCTGCAGGGTCAGTCTGGGGTTTTTCCGCTGCTGCTCTGACTCCTCTGAGGGCCTGAGCTCAGCTGCCAGCTTTGGAAGTCACAGTCTGGCAGGCCTGTGTGCAGAAGAAAGAATGCTGTTGATTTTCATTTCAAAGAGCTTAAGATCATCAAATGACTTTAATCTCTCTCAGACCAGCTATGACAGTGACCTCTCTGCTGCTGTCCTGTCCCAGCTCACAAGGCTGCTGATCAGAGTGGTGTGGAGGAGATTCTGATTTCCCAGCTCTGTCCTTCAATCAGGATGAATTCAGGTGGCTCGTGGCAGTTCATTTGCTTAGCTTCAGAGAATAAAATGCATAGAGTGTGGAGGTTTTTGGAATACCCTAGTCTAATCCTGCATGTAGTTAAAGACTAACAAACTGTCACACCCAGCCTCCTTTCCTTTGCAGTCAGTGGGATTTTTTTGGATGCTCCTGTGCAGGATTAGGGGGTTTTGCTTCCTCCACGAGCCACGTACATTTTAATTTGCTTGCCAGTCCAAACCAGGGAAACTTACACTTGCAGCATTCCTTACACAACAGGTTTGGGTCTGAGTTGGAAAATCCTGCATAAGTAGGATATTCAAGGGGATCAATAGAGTTTGATGGTGATGACTGATGACTGCTGAGGCTCATGGCACATGGGCTCTGAAAATCCTGTGTGAATGACTGTCACCCTCTGCTTGTGGAGACCCAGGTGCTGCAGCAAGGGATTCCTGTTAGCCTCTGGAATGATCTGTTCTAGCACAGTTCTTTAAAATAGAGATGTTCAGCAGGACATTCAGGATTCAAATATCAACTGTTTACCCAATCTGCATCATCATTTTCTATTTTCACCCATATAAAACTATTTCAAAGTCAGCTACTGCCAGGGATCTGCAAACAAGGGTAGAAACAGCCCAGTGACAAGTAGAGCAATCACTGAAGGTCCATCCTGGGGGGTCCAGACGTAACAGAAGCTCATTGCTTTAAAGCAGAACAGGAGAGGGAGGCTCAGCAGCAAAGGACAGGTGCAGGGCTGTGTGTTTGGTCCATCCCATGCTTTCTCAGGAGCACTGGGCAGCAGGAATGAGTGCCTTTGTTTTGGAGACTGGCTCATGGAATTGTGTAGTCACCTAAACCAGAGGCTGTATCTGTGTCACCACAACACAAAGGGTGATTAATTGGAGAGTCACTTGCCCTGTACAAACAGTTGGGAGGCACCTTCAGGTTGAATGGTTGAGGAGGGTGAGTGTCACATCTATTAACACCTGTACATTATGCAAGCTCTGGGTTTTTTTGAGTTCTGTAGAAAGATCAGAACTGGTTTCAGAGACTTTTGAACAACAGAAATTCACACTGTAACATGAGAAGAGTCACACAAGCCCTGGGGCAAGTCACAGCCAGAAAACAGATAGCCTGGAGTTGAGGACTTTTCTGTCTTCCCTCATGCCTGTGTTATTTATGCATGAAGAAGATGAAGGTTTTCATGTTTCCTGTACTTTCCAGAGTAAATTCCCATACCAGGTCACGTGGGTTTTTGCAGCCCTTGGGTTTTAAGCTGTATGCAAATGTGTGACCAGAATTCAGCCTGACAGAATGGCATGGGTTTCAGATCTGCCTGTAGGTGAAGAGTTGTACTCAGACATCCCTTTGTGTTATGAGTCAGTTCCAGACAGAAATCTCCCTGAAATTCCAACCTGTTGCAGAAGGAAACAGCTTGGAGTTGGAGGGTTTTTTTTTTCATCCCCTTCTGCTAAAGGCTGGGCCAGACAGGTAGATTTTGCATTTTGCATTAGGTGTGGTTCAGTGCACAGAAACCTGTCACACAACCTTGCAAAGCAGAGCAGTCTCCAGCTGTGTTCTCTCCTCAGACCTCTCCCTGTGTGAAAACCCACTGACAGGAACTGAGCAGCTCTCTGAAGAGATCCTTTTTCTGCCTCTGCAGATGTTCTTTTCCACAGGAGAACAGGCAGCTCTCTGCAGCTGGTCACCTGGGATCTTGGCTGCCCTCAGAGAAAAGTCTGAGCACTGTTTGCCAGAACTTTCCTTCCCAGTTCTGTCAGGGTGGGTCGTGCAGCAGCCCGGGGACACCTCACCCCATCTGCTGTTACAGGAGGAATACATTCATCTCACAGTTGCACAGAGGCCACCTAAGAGTTGGAGGGCAAAGAGACAGACCCAGCTGTGCCCCTGAGTGCTTCACAGGGAAGAACTGCTCACTGTTAGAGTTGAAGATTTGATCTCTGTTGTTTTTTTTTCCCCAACAGAGCTCCTGAAATCATCCTGGGTTTACCATTCTGTGAAGCTATTGACATGTGGTCACTGGGCTGTGTGATAGCAGAGCTGTTTCTGGGCTGGCCTCTGTACCCAGGAGCATCTGAGTATGACCAGGTGAGAGTGTGGTGGCTGTGGGCATGTTCCAATGAAACCACCACGAGCTGTGTTCAAAGCCTCTGAGCCCATGGCACATTTCATCTTCAAACCACTAGTGTCTGTCACCTGCAGTTGATTTTCTCTCTGATATTCTCTTTGCCTCTCTGTCTCTCCGAGGAGAGCACGGAGTTCTGGGTGTTTTAACTCGATTTGAATGTACTTATCCAGGGTACAATTTCTGTTAACCCCTTGGTTTCCAAACCCAAAAGCTGTTGAAATACCTTGCTGTCAAAACAGAGGCGTGAGGCCTGACTCCAAACACCCTCTGTCATTTCCCAATCAGGGCAGTTTTCCACGTGGAGACACAGCAAGCCTATCATTCCTGCCCTGTGAATACCTCCAGCAGCCCTCATTTTTAATGCAAAGTGTGAGCCCCAAGCTGAGTCTGAAATACAAGGGCAGGAGTCTGAAAAGGCATCCTGAACTAATTACTTCTTGCTGTGGATGCTTTGCATTATTACCTGAGCTACTCACTCACCTATGAAAGGATAAAAATTGTCTGTGAGAGGGTTTTTGAGGGTAACCTGTCACCATAAAAGCCACAGTGGAAATCTTGTTGCTGTGCTTGATTTAGTTTTCCTTATGTGATAAAATACATGAAAACTTTGAAGTCTGAAAACTTCCTCGTGTTGCATCTTCCCAGCTCTGTAAATTGCCAGAGGAAACACAGTGGTTCCTTAATGAACAGAATGAGTTAGAAAACGACTGAGGCACAGCATGGTGGTTTCCTTGCAGCTTGAATTTTGTGTAATTCTGAGAAGCTTATCTAGATGTGTAGGTGGGTGGGGAGGAGTTGCTTTTTCCATTGCTTAATCGGCAGGACTTTGCAGTCCTTTGTGAGGCAGCATGAGGTGTGACTTCATGGGGTTGATTTTGATACCTGAATTGAAAACTTCACTCACTCCTGTGTCTTCTGGAATTTTGCAGCAGCAGTTAAAAGCTCAGGCAGAACTTGGACCTCTCCAGGAGTGAGTTCATGGGTAGGGGTGGGATTTACAGTTATTTTTTTAACACCCTGTGGCTGTAAAGCAGGGATTATGTCTCATAAAAATAACAGAACTCTGAGCTGAACTGTTGTCTAGCTACAAACAGTGCTCACCTGCAGACACCAGATCCACTCTGGTGTAAATGAAATGTGAGTCAATAAATTCATACAAGCTAGAACAGTGAGTTAAGTGCCCTGCAATGTTGAGCTGTTTTGGCACAGAATAAGAAAGATGTATTTAAAACCTGAAATTTCCCCAGGTAATATGTTTAGGAGAGGCAAGTGTCCTTATAAACTCTCGAGGTAGTCCCTGTAACTTTGCAGTTTCAGTTGTCTGGTGTTCTTTGTACACAGGTTATTTCCTATTCACTGTGAGAAGCTGGCTGATCATTGCTGCATGATTCTTTCTGTTGGGAGTCCTCACTCTTTTCCTTTTGTTCCCTAGATTCGCTATATTTCCCAAACTCAAGGCCTTCCAGCAGAGTATCTTCTCAGTGCAGGAACGAAAACAAGCAGGTTTTTTAACAGAGACCCAAATCTGGGATACCCACTGTGGAGGCTGAAGGTTGGTCTGGCTTTCTAATTCCCAGTTGTCTTTTGAGGAGGTGATATCAATTCACACCCAGTTTTAGCTGTGCTCTGAAAGCATTCCAAGGGAAGATTGGATTTGAAATTCTATTAAAATCTAGCTGATTTGTGTATTTCCTTTCAGAAACTGCAGACCTCCTGGTGCTCACCTAACAATAGCAGCTGTGCATGATAGCACTAGCAAAGAGTGGGTGTTGCAGTAATTGAGATAATGGCTGCTTATTATGGCCTGCTCAGTCTTGGTGGAGTGTGTCATCTTGTTGTCATCTCCTGACAATACAAAGAGCAAAATAAGGGAGTATTTCAAGATGGTCTTTGTTGGGTTAATAGACATCTATTAATATATTGACAGGGGACAGGAAAGATTCAGATGTACGTTTGTTTTGCCTTTCCAGCTGAGCAGCAAAAGGGGATTCTGCCTTTCTTAAAAGAGGAATTTAAAATATTTATAGCCTCTTCCCTTCCTAAATCAGAAATCTTCAGTTCTTCTGGCTAAGGCAGTAGCCAAGGAAGCCTTGGAAGGAAGTCATCCTGTTTTGCAATGAATGATCTTTGCAGTTGGGGAAATGAGAATCCATGGCAGTTGTGGTTTCACCTGCTGGCATGTGATTTGTCTTAAAGCCAGCAAAAGATCACCTGGCTTGGCTCTCGCTGCTGGTTTGGATCAGTGTCTGATATCTCATTTTACATTAACAAATGCTTTCCTTTATAGACCCCAGAAGAACATGAGTTGGAAACAGGAATAAAATCAAAAGAAGCTCGGAAATACATTTTCAACTGTTTGGATGACATGGCACAGGTGTGTGGAGAGCTTGTAACACACAGACAACTTCATTACATGCATCAAGGAGCTCTCAAAGTGAGGCTCCTGTCTGGTGCAGTCCTCCTCCATATGCTGTTGAGAACACTGGTGCAGATTTGCATCAAAAATCACTGTATAAAAGACTATCAAAGTGTTAATTGTGAAGCTGTTAGAAATTTGTGTTTTCTCAGACTTTGATCTGGTAGATGCCACCAGTGTGTTCAGCCTGATATCACCAGGGGTAGTCAAGCAGTAGCAAAGCTGAGCCCTCCAGATGTGTTTATGGGATTAGGCCTCTTATTAGACTGTGGAAGTGCTGCCAGGAACTGCACATACTTACAGTTCTTCATTCTTTTTACAGAGGTAAAATAAAGGAGTATCTGAGTGTTCTTAGTATCACGAGACCTTGAATCTGAAACATGTTGGTCTCGATTTTCTATTGCTTTTGTAGCTGTTATCATCACCTCACATCTGAGCAGAGCATGTAGAATCTTGCCATTCTCATTTGCTAACCCCTTATAGCCCCACACCAAAAATGAGGCACAGAGCCAGGCAGTGGAGAGCAAAGCCTGGCGGGTAACTGCTGAACAGAACAACTTAATGGTGAGGTGAGAGCTCCATGTGTAAGTTTGACTTCCTCTTCTAGAAAGAGCAAGAGAAGGGCTGTGTGTTAGCACTGTGGCTAAGAGACAGAAATGCTTAACAAGCATTTCTGCGTGATGTGAAATTAGTAAATTGTTGGGTAGCAATTAATTGGATGTTTCTCTGCACCAACTAATTTTTATTTTCAAGGTGAATATGTCTACAGACTTAGAAGGGACAGACATGTTGGCAGAGAAGGCTGACCGAAGGGAATATATTGATCTGTTGAAGAAAATGTTGACAATTGATGCAGATAAGAGAATTACTCCACTGAAGACTTTGAACCACCCGTTTGTTACCATGACACATCTTCTGGATTTCCCACACAGTAACCAGTAAGCTTCCTTAGATTTCTTGTTTTGTTTCAGGAGGACTTACTGGAAACACAGATCAGCACTTTCCTGCCTTCTGCCAATGCAGTTTCTGCAGCTTTTGGCTGGTCTGAAAACAGCAGTGGCATGTATAAGGAATGGAATGTTCATAAGCTTCCTTTTCATGTTTTAGAACATTCTTTGTTGCTTAAAAAAAAACCAACCCAGAAACCTAAACCTAAAGGCATGTGCATAAATTTGGGGGTTTATTGTGTCTCTGTTGTGCTGTTTTTACATCTCTGATGTCTTCCTTCTGTCATTCTGTTCCAGTGTGAAATCCTGCTTTCAGAATATGGAGATCTGCAAGCGCAGGGTCAATATGTATGACACAGTGAACCAGATTAAGAGCCCCTTCACCACTCATGTTGCTCCTAACACAAGCACAAACCTGACCATGAGCTTTAACAACCAGCTCAATACAGTTCACAATCAGGTATGGCACCTGTCAGCTGCTTTGTACCAGTTGAAGAAATGGAACAGTAATTTTGTGCTCTCCAGAGTTTGTAGTCTTGTCTTGAAATTTAATTTTCAAACCTCAGGCCGAGGCAGGTTTTTTTTAACTACAAGTGGTAAACCTGATACTTTTTGTTTGTTTTCCCCTAGGCCAGTGTATTGGCTTCCAATTCTACTGCTGCTGCTACCCTTTCCCTGGCAAACTCGGATGTCTCACTGCTGAACTATCAGTCTGCTCTGTACCCATCATCTGCAGCACCAGTTGCAGGAGTGGCACAACAGAGTGTTTCCCTGCAACCTGGAACCACCCAGATCTGCACCCAGACTGACCCCTTCCAGCAAACCTTCATTGTTTGTCCCCCAGCTTTTCAAAGTACGTGGAAAACCCCTTTGTTTGATGCTGTGCTTTCAGTGGGGTAGAAATGAGAAATGGGGTAATTTGCATTAAAATGAAGTAATTGAAGAAAAAAAAAAAAATATATATATATTGGAGAAACTTTTTTATGGTGAAGGTGACAGACACTGGAACAGGCTGCCCTGGGGGGTTGTGGAGTCTCTTCTTTGGAGACATTCCAGCCCCACCTGGGCAGGTTCCTGTGTGTCCTGATCTTGCTCTGGCAGGAGGCTTGGCCCAGATGATCTTACAAGGTCCCTTCCACTTCCTGACATTCTGTGAAGTGCAGAAGTCCCCTCTGTGCGTGTCACACGGTGCTCTTGCATCAAATGGAAGTGCAGAATCAGGTTGGATGTGTGTAGACAGTTTGGTTCTCCTCCAGGTCATGCTTGAGCAGGTGACAGTATCTCACCTGCCTAGATTGCAGTCTTCCTCTGGCTGCCCAACCAGTTTTTCCCCCCAAACCAAGCACAACAGCATTCCACTGGAAGCAGTGAACAGAGGAGCCAGACCTACCTGAACATACAAAAGTGCTGTGCTCTGTTTTGTTCATCAGGAGTGAATGTCTGGTCTTTTGAGTCTCCATTCCAAAGCACTGCTGCAGCTCTGGACTTTGCTGGCAACAAACAGATTGCAAATAAGCAGGGTTAGCACAGGCACAGCTCTGTTAATCCTGGAAGTTCTCTGTGCTTGTATCTAGATCATGGTAATGTGGAGGGTTATATACCTAATGGGGGCTGAGAGTGTAAGGTTTGAACTTTGAACCTAGGCTCAAGCTGCACAGAAGCAGATGTCTGTGTTATCTGTGTTTCTGAAAGCAAGACTATGGACTTCAACAAAGCCAAGCTTCTGAGGACTGGTTGTCCATCAGTGCCCTTTGGTGGGACTGCAGAGCTGTTTACTTCACATGGTGTTTGACTTGCTTTGGTCAAAGGGAATGGCTTTTCTTTCTCTTCTTTCACCCTGCCTTCTACCCTTACCTGGTAGGAATGAGATTTTGGAAACAATCAGAAAAAGAAAGCAGCTTAGCAGTGATGTTTTCTTATCCTCCACAGCTGGACTTCAGGCAACTACAAAGCATTCTGGGTTCCCAGTGAGGATGGAGAATGCTGTCCCCATTGTACCACAAGCACCTGCAGCACAGCCACTGCAGATCCAGTCTGGAGTTCTCACACAGGTAAAAACAAAACAAAAACCCCTCTAGAGTTAATTGCAGTTCCTACCAACATCCAGGTGAACCTGACCCAGAACCCTCTGGTGCTGGGTTGAATGCAGGGGGTTCTCAGAACACTCTGTAAGGTAAAATGCAGGTCACTTTTTTAAGACAGTGTTTTCTTGCTTTGTTTTTCTGGAGTATTTAAGTCTAAACTATTTTACATCACATGTCTTCCTGGTTTTAGGAATGGGAATTAATAATATGTAGTTTTTAGCTGCTAAGAACAGGCTGTATTTTTTCTTGGGTGTGCACTGCCTTACAGGCAGAGGTGTACATTTCTGCCTACACCTTAAAAATGTGGCAGCAAATTTTAGAAGAAAGAGTTTCTGAGAAGGGAGATTCCAGATTGATAAAATGATACAAGTTTCTGAGAAGGGAGATCCCAGATTGATAAAATGATACATGATAAAATTTCATCTTTAAATCAGCAAAATTATTTCTGAATCCTCAGTCAGTTACATTGTTAGTATGAATCAGCAAGTAGCTGCCTCTGCTCTTTGCAGTTGAAGCAACACACAAGGGCAAAATTCACAAATAATTCTAAAAATATGTATTTTCAACATCAGTAATGTGTTGTAAATGCAAACAATCTAAACAATCTATATTTCCTAAAAGTAGTGCTTTAAGCAAGTGCCCAGTGATTCTCAGGTTTATTCGCTGAAAAATTATAATTGCTTTTATAATCAAGTGTGCTTTTAGTTTTAGTTTCTGCTGACACTAGCACATACTTCAGTAGTTTTACTCTCCAGGCAGTGTACTGTAGATACCAACCTACTTGTAGAAGAGTAAATTTTAGATTGTCCAGTCCAAAGAATTTTGGTGGCACTCTGTGGTTTGTTTAGCATGATGGTACAGCTCATGGTATCCAAAAAGCAGAACACACATGAAGGAGGCCCATCCAAACCCTGCTACAAACTGAAGGTTTAATTAGATATTTGATGGACTAATACATGTCTTGGTAGTTTCATCACAGAGAACTTTGCTCTTTCCCAATCCAAAAGACCTACAGTGCCTTCTGTTAAATCCCTGAGTCTCTCCCTTTCCAAGAGCACTGTGAGTTTGGTGCTGTGTGCTGCCAGGGGTGCAGTTGTGTTACAGTTAGTGCAGCGCATGGGGTGTCACTTGCTCTCTGGGGCCCAGTGAAGTGTCAGTAGCTGAACACTTACTCATTTTTACTTTGTAACTGTGTCGACCTGTTCCCAAATTCCATGTTCCTGGTGTTCTCCTGAGGGAAATGTAATTGCTGAGAGGAACATGCCCGGAGGGTCTGGGTGTTGGTTTCAGAGCATCAGTTCTGCAGTCTGCTCAAGCACCGTAGAATGCCAGTGAGGTGAAGCCTTTTCTGGCCCTATTGCTGAACCCACTTATCCTGCCTCAGTTCGTGTGTTTCACTCACTGCCTGATCTACATTTCAGGGAAGCTGTACACCACTAATGGTAGCAACTCTTCATCCTCAAGTAGCCACCATCACGCCGCAGTATGCGGTCCCCTTTACCCTGAACTGCGCAGCCGGGCGGCCAGCGCTCGTAGAACAGACGGCTGCAGTACTGGTAATTGCCTCCCTTGATTGTGTTCACTAACTGAGTTTTTGTTTTAACTTAGACTTGCAGAGGGCATGGAAGCATGTGCCATCTTGTGGCTGTGTTCTTGCTACATCTTAATGTCTCGTTGTTTTCCTCCCCAACATTGCTGAAGCACTGTCTGACTCTGACGTTTAGTGTGGCTCTGTAAAGAATCCAGATCCCTTGACTTTTTACTGGCCTAGTCTCACGAAGCTCTTCTCAGCTCTGCTGGAGAAGAGTGACAGTTGTTCTTGTTCTTTGCTTACTGTCCTATCTTTGCCTTTTGATTGTTGAATACCAAGGAATCAGTCTTTAGCTTGACTCTGCTACAGGAACCTGGATGGCCAGAATTTGAACTACTTGGCAAGTTAGTTGCATATTTTGTTTTCAACACGTGTAAAGCTGCTTTGCATGTAGTCGTGTCTCAGGTCAATCAGCACAGGCTAAAATCTCTAATGATAGTCAATCCTTTAATGTGTTGCTTTAGCAGTTGATTTCTCTTAACTTCTGTTGAACACGGATGATAATTTTCTGGCCTTTTGTTATTTATAGCCAATCACAGGTAGCTTGCTTCATCCAGAGAAAGATACTGTTCTTCACAGATACTTTCAGTTCATGTGTATTTCTTGGTTGAAATTAAAGGTGAGCTCTAGCATCCAAAACAGCACCAGCTCGTTTTCAGGCTATTTGGACCCATTTTTAAAAAGAATGGGGGAGGGAAATAAACACACCTCTAAGAAGTGTATGTTTTCAAAATTCTCCTCCTCTGTCCTCGTTTGGCACCTGCAGCAGAACAACTTTGCAAGTGCCACCAAAAAAAGTGTGGCAAGTGCCTCATTGCAAAACTCCAGAATCAGATCAGTGAAGCTAAAAACATTGCAGTGCCCTGAAGTGCTGCTGTCCTCACGTGTCTTCAAAGCACATTCCATCATGTGAACCATGTTGTTTCTTGTGGCTTTCAAGTGGTAGTTTGAGTGTCATTTTCTCCCAAGAGGGAGACCTCTGCTCAGGTGGAATTTGCTCGAGTCATACGTGTACTGAGATTAGAACCCACTCCTTTGAGTTCTTCTGATCCAAGGTGACTTCTCCCTGTTCCTGAGGGTGGGAGGGCAGGAGAGCAGGGTTCTGCTGGGTCACAGCTCTGAGCTAAACCTACCCAGGGATGGATCTCCTTTGCTCCTCTTGGATTTCGATTGCAGTCTAGGCTCTGAAAAGGGCAGGGGGTGACTGTAGCAGAGCTTGGGACACAAGTGAGTCGTTAGTGATGCTTTCCAAAGTGTATTTGGGCTTTTGATTCAACAGGCAAATTCTATCCTCCTGTGTGTGCAGTGGACTGGACGTTCAGCTCCCCTGTACAGGAGATCAGAGCCAGCTGTCTCCAGACTATCAGCCTGGATTCTGAGTTTCTCTGGAGGACTTTCTAGTTCTGTTTGGATTCTGGGAGCCTCTGGCGTGAACTTGCTCACCTTTAGTGCTTCCAGCACTTCTCCCTCGCTGCTTCCCCTGAGTTTGCATTAGCCATGTGCTGAGCTTGGCCTATTTTTGTCCTTCCTCTGTCAAAACAGTTCGTCGCTTGGAAGGCCCGATTTCTGCCTCTCATTGGGAATTGATATCTTGCTGTATTAAACTCTCTGCTTTGTCTTGTGCAGGTGTTGGCTTTTGGAAAGACGCATGGTGTGACTTTTAACAGATTTCTCTTTTGGGTTGTTTGGGGTTGTTTGTTTGGTTTTTTTTTAATATTATTATTATTATTCCGCTTATGTTGGCAGAGGTTTTAGCAGCTCTCTGCTTTGAAGGCTTCTTGTTTGGAACCGGTATTTGTAACAAGTGGATCTGTTACTTGCAGAAATATTTGATTTAAAATGGCAGCTGTTGATGGTTGTGCAGTTGAAACTGCAAGAGAGAGACACACACATAGTTTCAAAATCATAGAAATATTGTACTGCCAAATTTATTTGGGGTTTTGGTTAGGTTCCCTTGCCTCCCCCCAAAATGCATTTTGTCAATATGGACAGGAGCTTTAATGATGTTAATGAATTGAAAATGTCACATATCTTCCTTGTAACTTTCCCTCGGTGTGGCCTTTCTTAAATACTTCCTTGGAGATGGGATGAATTTCTGTGGCAGTAACACTGTCACTGCTCTCCCAGTGTGAGCCCTCTAAGGCAGAAAATTAGGAAGGAAACAAATTGGCTTCGTATTTTGGAATCCTTCAGCAGAGCAGCGTGCCTAACGCGTGCAGAAGGGAAAAGCAAAGTCCCAAACCCTCCTGCTGCATCTGGCAGTACAATATCTGGCTGCATTGGGCAGCTCAGTGTTAACACTCTCCTCCCCAGGTGGCATCTGTGGTACAGAAGGGTCCCAGGGTGTCAGGGGCAGCTGGTTTCTCTGGAGCTGCCGTACAAAGCGCAGTGAGCGCCGCTATCTCTGCAAGCTAACAATCTACGGAGTGCGTGGAGTGCTTGGAACAAATCTCTGCCCCCCTCAGCAGGAACTGAAATCTAGTGATGCTCTGTTCTCTGTTTGGTGTTTTGCAGCAGGCCTGGCCGGGGGGCACCCAGCAGATCCTGCTCCCTTCCACCTGGCAGCAGCTCCCGGGGGTTGCTTTGCACAACTCCGTTCAGCCGGCGGCCGTGATTCCGGAGACCATCAGCGGCAGCCAGCAGTTAACAGACTGGAGGTAGGAGCTGCCCCTTTTCCTTCTCCCCTGTCACACAGGGGCTCGGTGCAGCCGTGGGATTTGGGTCTCTCTCTCTTCTGCTCCAGGAATGCCCATTCCCATGGAAATCAGTACAGCACCCTGATGCAGCAGCCGTCGCTACTGACCAACCACGTGACGCTGGCGGCAGCGCAGCCTCTGAACGTGGGAGTTGCTCACGTCGTGAGGCAGCAGCAGAGCAGCAACGTCCCAGCAAAGAAGAACAAGCAGCCAGCACCAAGCATGGCCAAGTAAGGCTCCCATTCCCAGCCCTGTGTTTGTGGAGGCGGCCTTTATGGTGTGAAAAACCGAGATGTTGTCTGTGTAGCTGTTTAACGTGCTGCACTTGCTTGTAAAGGTGTCTGGGGAAAAAGGCTCTGTACTGTAGTCTCTGATAGAAGTGATACTCACTTCAGTGAGAGTGCAAGGAACATGGTTGGCCAAGAGCTTTCCTGTACTGGTCAAAGGTGGGTTTTACACATGCAGTGTGTGTTGGTGCCACAGTGGTACAAGGGACAGAGTTGACATCTGCCCAACAATGGGTGGCAGTTTTCTGGTGGTGTTGAGATGAATCAGTTCTGTTCAGAGCATCACTGAGTGTGTTGGTCCCTTCTGGGATGTGTTCTGTGGTGCTCTCCTGGATGAGTGCCTGCACTCAGGTTCTCTTTGTGTATTCCAAGGTGTTTCTTCTTGTACGAGTGCTCCAGCCTCCTGGTGCCTGGCTGTTCTTAGAGCTGCTGCTGGTTTGCCCCTGCTGACGCCCAGCTGAATGCTGCTTTGGTTTTCTTTCAGGCCCAGCTCAACTCTAGAGACTGTGCCCTCCCAGGTTTACTCACTCATTGGGAGCAGTCCTCTGCGCTCCACCTCCTCCTCTTCCAACGTGCTCGTCCCAGTGCAGGAGCAGCACCAGCCCATTGTAATCCCAGACACTCCAAGCCCACCCGTCAGTGTCATCACCATTCGCAGCGACACTGATGAGGAAGAGGACAGCAAATACAAACCTGCCAGGTAGGAAGATCACGTAGGCAGCCAGCAGTAATGTGTCCTGAGCTCAGCCCAAGCATCTCAGAGAGCAGAGATCTCTACGGGGCTAAGCTAAGAAGCACTGCAGAAACACAAAACTCTGCATTGTGTCTGCTGTGCTGGTTGTGTCTCTAGTTAATCAGAATTTCATTGCACAAGGAGGGAGGGTATGGGATCCCAGGGGGAGATGGGATCTTGTGGGAAAAGCTAGAATGTTTCTCATTGTTGGTTTGTTTTTTCACCCTGCAGTTTGGGTATGAAGCAGAGATCCAACGTCATCAGCTACGTTACTGTTAACGACTCCCCTGATTCCGACTCCTCCCTGAGCAGCCCCTATGCCACAGACCCCCTTTCCTCTCTCAGGAGTACAGGTGGTGCCCTGGAGCTGCCAAGCAGGGCAGCAGCTGACAGCTCCAGCTCTCGCACCATCATCGTGCCACCGCTGAAAACACAGCTCAGTGACTGCATCGGAGCTCCCCAGGCCTCAGGTGGGTGAGCTCTCAGCCTGATGTGCTCCCTGGTTTGTGCCAGATGTTTTTTTTTCCCTCTGACAGCCTTGTCCTCACAGTTTTGGACTATTTGCATTGGGTCTTCAGCAGCTTTGGGTTTCACAGCTGCTGTTCTGAGAGTGTTACCCGTGGTCTGTTTTCAGTTTCACAGGCAGATTTACCTTCCTTGGCTGCATTTAGAAAGATCTGCAAAAATGCCCTGCAATTCTTTTGTGCCATTGCAAACTGTAATTGAAGAAGAGTCTGTTACAGAAATAGTCCCCGTGTGCTCTGTGGTTACTACCTAAGCTGGTGATCACAGCGTGTGCTGTGTGGGGGAAGAACAGACTGAAGTTTTGGAACTCTTTCAGGTGTCCTGAGCAGCACCAGTAAGACCAAGCCAGTGGCCTCTGTGAGCGGGCAGTCGTCAGGATGCTGCATCACCCCCTCGGGGTACCGCTCACACCGCGGGGCGGCGAATGGTGTGCAGCCCCTCAACCTCAGCCAGGTGAGCACCCCGAGATGCTGCCCCTTCCGTGCTGGGTGGCAGGGACAATGGCAGGATTGTGACAGGAGTGATAGCTGCCACCTCCTTAATGCTTTTGAAGCCGATTCTGTCCTGTGGCTATGCAGGGTAGGGTGAATGCTGTAGGGATTATAGGGGAAGTTTCTCAGAGCAGAGAATTTGTTCCTGCACCAGAGGGCAGGAGAAGGAAGTGTGGTCATGTCCAACTTCTTTCTTTGTGCACTGTGTCAGACCTGTCTTGCCGTGGGCCATTCTTGCCACTCAAGTGAGAGAGTGACACCAGGATCCAGCTGCTGAACCAGAGTAGCATTGCAGGCACTCCACACTACAGGATTACCTTGTTCTTTCCTTCTGTAGATCTCACAAAGGCCCAACCAGGATATTAAGGCTGGAGCTTGTCTCTCAAGCTAACAGTTAGCACCTGACTTCTCTTGAAACTTTCAGACAGTTGTTTCACTTCAGTTTGTGTTGCTGCTTTTGACCTTTGAGTCAAGCTGCAGTAGCCTCTCAGAAGAGAGGAGGGTTACACCTCCAGTTTCTGGCATAGGGACAAGATGGGCTTTATTGTGCTGAAATGGGGCAGCCCTGCTGATGCTGCCACTGCAGTGGGGGGCAACAGAGGTGTGAGGCTCAGTCTCAGCACCTGCCTGCCCTTGTACAGCTGTGCAGCGTGGCTGTTTGGTCTCACTGCAGAGAAGTGCAGCCTTCATCTTGGTGGAACTGCAGTAACTCCTCAAACTGGGAAGGGAGGATCTGCAGAAGTGCAGTCCTGCAGCTGGAACCGAGGTGCTGACTGGGAGGCTCTGGCTGACCCTTGCTCACCTCCTGTCCGCTTCACCTGAGATTAACCACTAACCTGAATTACTTCTCCCTGCAGAACCAGCAACCAACAGTGCTGGCCTCCCAGGAGAGAAGTGGAAACGCCGTCCCACGTAGGCAGCAAGCTTACGTGGCACCCCTCACCTCGACGATTTCTCAGGCTCCCTACACCTTCCAGCACAGCAGCCCCGTGCACCCCCACCTGGCAGCGGCCACGGCCACCGCGCACCTCTCCAGCCAGCCCCACGTCTACACCTACGCGCCCAGCACGGCCGCCACGCTGGGCTCCAGCACCTCCATCGCCCACCTCTTCTCCCCTCAGGGCTCCTCCAGGCACACCACCTACGCTGCCCACCCCAGCACCCTCGTCCACCAGGTGCCCGTGAGCGTCGGGCCGAGTCTCCTGACGTCCGCAAACGTGCCGCCCGCCCAGTACCAGCACCAGTTTGCTCCCCAGTCCTATATCGGTGCTTCCAGAGGGTCTGCTATTTACACTGGATATCCGCTGAGCCCTACAAAGATCAACCAGTACTCGTACTTGTAGTTCCTGGCAGAGCACTGACCCGCAGTAGGCCTGAGAGGTTGGAGGAGGATTTCAGGTGAAGCTCGACCTGGTAACGGCTGCCTGGGGTTTGTTTCTTCCTGAGCTGGTTTGGTGTTGTTGGGAAGGGTCGTGAGCCGGCTCGGTCAGCAGCTGAGCAGCTTGGTACCAGTATGAGGGTCACTAATTGAGTTTTTTAAATTTTACTTACTTTTTATAGATGCTTTTACAAAAGTCCATGGTCACATTTATTTAAAAAATCGTTCTGTTGTGCTAATCAAAAGAGGAAAGAAAATCAGTGTCGTGGAAGACGGATCCTGATGACTTTTTTTTTTTTTTAACTTGTATAACTTAAAACAAAAAGACTAGCAGATTATATTTTAGCAGCTTGCACAAATCCATGTTGCCACTAAAAATGTTATGCACATTTATCTCGTTATGTTGCCAGGGCAGTTTTAAAATCAAGTTTAGTATTTTAACATTTGTTCTCTTAATTCACTTTGTCTAACAAGTTGCTGGTTCTGCAAAAGCCATTACATCTCCATGTGTGTTGCTGTCAAGAGTTTTTTGTTTACTTCCCTGGTTTTGTTCAAGGACTGGTAGGGGCAGCTGCCTCCACTAGCAGCATTTTATATTCAGGAGTCTGTCTAAATCCTGAAACCTGTTCTGTTTCCTTTAAAATTCTGTGTCTCCATAACACAGCTGAATTTTTCTGTTGCATTCATTGCAGAATTCTAAGTTTTTCCAGCTGTATCCAGATCTCGCTGTGTACCAGAAGTCAGCAGCTTTGTCAGGATGCTGTAGCCTTCAGCTGAGAACAAACAGTGCAGCATTGCTCTGAAACCTGGTTTCTGCAACTCGTTAGATGCTGGCCCTATAACGGAGCTGGATTCCTTCACAGAAGCACAGGGCTTTTCTTCCTTCTGTTTCATTTTCCTTAATATTTTCCCTCACGTGACTCATTTAGGGAGGGAGTTGAATTTGACATACAATGAACCATCACTGTATTGATGTGTACAGCTTTTTTTACCCTTTTAATCGTATCCTCCTAGAAATTTAAACACCTCTTTTAAAGCGCTATTAATAAGAATAGTATACAGTAAATGAAAGAAGGAAAAAAAAAAAAAAAGGAAAAAAAAAAAGAAAAAAAAAAGGAAAGAAACAAAAAGGAAAAAAAAAATCCAGATTTTAAAGTTTATTACTGAATTTAAAACTATTTTAGAAGTTTTTGTATTGGTGGTGTTTTAATATTTTACATAAAATGAAATATGTACATATTGATTAGAAAAAAATATAACGAGCAAAACTTCCTGCTAACCCCAAACGTTCTGTCTTTGTAATCAAAACGTGTAGTGATTATACTTGAACTCTGTTAGTGTTTGTCTAATTCTTCAACGTTCCTGGGGATGGAGTTTGATGTATCCTTTGTATTTAAACCAAAATGAGTTGATTCATGTCGGAATGTATGTGATATAATGCAATGGTTAGAGCTCATCACTGTAGCACTGGGAGGAGTAGAGCGTGGCGAGAGGAAAGGATACCTTCTGATTTGTTTTGCACAGGTATGTGTGATGAAGAGTTGTTTGGTGTGTCCCCTTATTGTAGTGCCTTAAATGATGACGTAGTGTGACTAGAGTTTACAGTGAGCTTGCCTTACGAGGGACCAGCAAGCCCCCGTCGATCGAAGCAATTCCCGCTTCCCACCTATCACACCACAGCTACTTTTTTGTTCAGTGAAGCTTTTCCTTACAGCTTTTCCTTGGAAATGGCACACGTACTGTTAGATGTCAGTGCATTTCGGATGAGGTAGTGCTGGGAATGCATTGGAATGTTGTAGTCTCACACAGCAGAAGTGATTAAATATGTGCAATCACTTGT
This sequence comes from Corythornis vintsioides, assembly GCA_025447755.1. Classification (NCBI taxonomy): domain Eukaryota; kingdom Metazoa; phylum Chordata; class Aves; order Coraciiformes; family Alcedinidae; genus Corythornis; species Corythornis vintsioides. The sequence continues at coordinate 28,452 of JAOEGS010006394.1, read as the reverse complement.
TGTTAGGTTAGTGCGGCGTGACCTTCCCCCCACGTCAATAGCAGACATTTCCTGTAACATATTGCTAGCTTGGTGATAGAATATTTATACCAAAGAGAGCCTGCTGTAAAGCACATAATACCATTAAAAAGTTCTGTAATGCTACTGCTAATGTGGAGTTGCTGGGAAGGTCTGTCAGCTGCAGCCCTCGGTAGCGTTCAGAGGAAATACCCATTCTGGATAATCAGTGCAGTTTTTCAACCACGAGTCCCTTGTGCTAGGAATTCTTTCTCATCTTCAGTACGTAGATGGCACCGTGGCCCAGTGGATGAGGAGCCAGCTCGAGTGGTCACGTTACTGCAGCAATAAGAGGCTCTGGTGACCTCGAATCCCAGTTCGTGTTCCGTCCCAGTGGGAGAGAGGCCGGTGTGACCGGTGGAAAAGTCATTGCTGAAGTTCCACGTTATTGGCAGAAGGAAGTCTGGGCTGACCTGAGGTCGGTGAGCTGAGAAAGGCTGGATGTCTCTCAGAGGGATGGAGGGCTAGCACCAGTGACGTTGTTGGGTGTTTTCAGAGCACTGGAGGTGTGTGGGGTAACCAGCTGGCTGTGCCCTGCTGCTGTCAGGCTGGTCACGGCCGTGGGCACTGCCCATCCTTTTCCATATGGTGTTGCTGTGTCCAGTACTCACCCCAAGATACCCCTTGGAGTTGTGCCTTTGCAGTGGAAGGCAAAACAAGCTCCAGTTCTGTGCTTCAGGAAACCCTTAATCCCCACTTCACAAGCAGTACAAGTGTCTGTGAAGGAAAAAAGGCCACTAGCAAAAACTGCTAAGGATTTTGAGGAGAACTTGCCCGTTTCCCCCAGAAAAGCAGATTGGAATGACTGCACCTCCACAGACCCTGTCACTCAGTCCAACACAGTCACACGTATTCACCAAGTGCAGTGTTGTCCCCTCCCCTGGCCAGGTTTCCACAGGTGTTGGAATGAGGCAGGTGGGATGGAAATGAGGAAGGTAAAAGAAAGCCTGCTCCATCTGAAATGACTTGTCCACCACCCTGGAGCTCCTCTGTGATAAGCAGAATAAACCAAGCAAACAAAAACCCACCCCAGCAGGGCCAGTTTCACCTTAGTGCTGGCCTCACCAGTGGGCAGATCCCAGTCTGGCTCCAGGAGGTGTTGCCTGACACAAGGATCTTGTAGTCTGCTCGGGGGAGGTACATCCCTTCTTCCCTTCAGTCCAGCCTCGGATGGGCTTGTGGGAGGGACTCTTCACTGTCAGAGCTGCCACATCTGCTTTGTAAAGAAACATGTTTCTGGATAGAAATTAGAGTCCTTTCATTGATTTTTTTTTTTAAAGCTAGTTTGGGATACACCTTTTAAATATTTGATAGCCAAGGTCCCATCTGGACTTGTGTGATTCCTGAGCTGTCAAACCTGTTCCCATTCCCCACCCGTGGCAGCAGAGGCAGCTCCTGAGGCTTTCCTTGCTGGAGCACCTCATTGATGGGATGCAGTAATTTACCTCTGACTCCACAGTTTCTTTTAGTACATGGAACTAAATTGCTTCTAAATGACAGGATTGGCACAGCCCTGCTTTCTTTTTTTTTCCTTTAGTTTTTAATTTAAACTTCCGAATGGTGCCGCATGTCCACATGGTTGTTTGTTGCTAAACTTTATATAATGTGTGATTTCAGATTCAGCTTGAAATATATCTTATCTCACTACATGTAGCAGTACATTATATGTAATGTTAGTATTTCTGCTTGAATCCTTGATATTGCAATGGAATTCCTACTTTATTAAATGTATTTGATATGCTAGTTACTGTGTAAAATTTAACTTTCTTTTATGGTTGTGCTCTTCCTTTTTACAAGCCGCTAGATACAGGTAGTTTCTGACAATTACTGATCTATGTTTGTATTGCCGATGTACTTAGGGGGTATGTAAAAATCATTTTAACAAAAGAAATAGATATTTAAAGATTTAATACTAACTATATGGGAAAAGGGTCCATTGTGAAAACATAGTTTATCTTTGGATTCAATGTTTGTCTTTGGTTTTACAAAGTAGCTTGTATTTTAAGTATTTTCTACATAATATGGTAAAAATGTAGAACAATTGCAATGCATCAATAAAAAGGGTTAATTTTCTGTACTCTATTCATCTGGTCACTTCATCTATTAAAGAAGGTGGAGGATGGCTTATTGGCATATCCAGGGTGGAATACCAGCACTGCCAGGAGGGTGCAGCAGGACCAGAGGTCCTGGGTGAGTGGAGGAGGCAGCGTGTGGCACTGGGCCAGCTGGGCAGCCACTGTGCCATGGCTGGGGGGCTCAGGGGAGTGAGTGGGCTCAGGGCTATCTCGGGTGACAAAAAGGCTTTCCCAGCACCTTCCTAAAGGCGTTTGTGACCTCGCTCGGGCTCTCTGGGCACTGCTGGGGGTTGTGTGGGTGTTGGCATCACTCACCCGGGCACCTTGCCCTGGCCCGCGGGTGGAGCTGCTTTGCTGGCTCCCTGGTTGTCCATCTGTGAGCAGCAGCAGCCTGCAAAAGGCAGCAGGGAGGGAGGTGCTGGGGCTGAGCCCAGACCCTGCCAAGGTGGCAGCTCTGCCAGGGGCCCTGTGCAGCCTGAGCTGCACCATCTGGTGGGATGTGGGATGTAAGGACACACGGGATGCGGGATGAAGGGATGCATGCTGTGGGAAACAGGAGGAAGGGATACGTGATGCAGGATGCAGGGATGGGTGATGTGGGAGTTGGGATGCAGGATGCAGCAGCACTAGGTGGCACACTCGCCCTGCGTGCAGCACCGCAGCCTGTGCACGGATGCGGCTGAGCCTCAACCCCGTGCAGAGCCCAGGAAACCCACCAGCCGTGGCTGGGGGCCCTGCCTGGGCCAGTCGCAGGTGTGACCACTGGTCTGACTGTGCCCTGGGCACAGATCTGCAGTCTCTGCCCATCACACTGCACCCAGGCCCTGCCTCAGCTGGCACCAGGGTGCAGAAGCTTCTGTGGGCTCAGCACCAGCACTCAGGCAGCCTCGGGAGCGGGCACCTAATGGCAGAGTGCTGCTGACTGGTGGGGGCTGCCCAAGCTCTGCCCAAGGGAACCCCAAAGCACCCCAGCATCAGGCAGGGGTAGAAGCTCCCAGCTCAGCAGCCAGGACAGAGGGTGCCACAGGTTCAGGGGACTGGTGGCCGTGGTGTTGGCCCAGCATAAACTCCTCCAGACCTGGCACGTGGCAAGCTCAGGTTGGCCATCTGCCTCGGGCATCGCTGTGGCTCGATGACGCACCAGGAGCCTGGACAATGGCTGTGCCCACGGCCTCTCACCAGGCGCAGCTTGGCCCCAAGGGCTGTCCCCACTTGCACAGTCCCCAGCACTGTGGACACGTCCTTCCCTCGCTGCACGGGGCTGCTGCAGCTCTCGTCACTCCCCCCACCACCATGTACCCTACAAGTGCCCCTGCCCCAGCCGCACGGCTCGCTGGCACCTTGGGGGCCGGTGTGAGCACCAGCTGGGGCACGAATGGGTTAAGGCGCCCGGGGCTGGTCTTCCGGGAAGGAGCAGCCTCTCCTCCCCTCGCCACATCTGGATTCAATAAGGGCTTCGAGAGGCCGGAGCATTCCTGAGCACTGAGGTGGAGGCTGCACTCCGACGGCCATGGGGCCCTGGCGCTGCCTGCCCCTGCCCCTGCTCCTGCTGCCGCTCCTCGCCGTGCCCCTTCGTGCCCAGCAGCAGCAGTTCATGGAGTACGTGGAGCGACGCCTCACCCTGCTGGAGGTAGGGCCCTGTGCCACCTTTGCCCCCCCATCACCCCACTCTGCCCGCCACGGGTCCCCCAGAACCTGGGCAAGGCTGGGACCAGGCCTGGGGTGAGGAGGAGCTGTGATATAGACCCAGTGGAGCTGGTTTGGGGTGCCCTGGCCCCTGCCCACCAGGACTCCACACGGCCCAGCAGGAGCGTGGCAGGCAGGGGAGCACCGTGGGCACGGGAGTACTGTGGGCGTGGGAGTGGGATGGGCATGGGAGCACCATGGGTGTGGGAGCAGGATGGGCATAGGATCACCATGGGTGTGAGAGCGGGATGGGCATGGGAGCACCATGGGTGTGGGAGCAGGATGGGCATAGGATCACCATGGGTGTGAGAGCGGGATGGGCATGGGAGCACCATGGGTGTGGGAGCAGGATGGGCATGGGAACACCATGGGTGCCATGTGCCATGTCGGGGGCTCCCACAGCCCGGTGGGGATGGCTGCTGTGGATGGGTTGTTCATTGTGAAGACCACAGCGTCCTCTTGGCCACCCCCCAGGAGAGGATCTCACAGTGGCACGACCAGAGCAGCCGCTACTCCACGGAGCTGCGGGACTTCAAGAACCAGGTGCTGGGGATGCTGGAGGCAGCGGAGAAGGAGCGAGAGGCGATGCGGTCGGAGGCAGAGAGCGCGGCGGTGCGCGTGGACCGGCTGGAGCGGGAGGTGGACTACCTGGAGACGCAGAACCCTGCACCACCCTGCGTGGAGGTGGATGAGATGCTGATGGAGAAGCAGGTGGCTACAGCCAAGCAGAGAAAGAACGAGAAATACACCAAGCTGACAGGTGAGGGGTTGCTGCAGCTGCCTGGGGAGATGGTCTTGGGTGTGGGGTTACCCTGGGCCTTCCCAGTTCACCCAGGTCCGAACGCCCCCTGGCCATGGCACCTTGGCATTATATCATAGCAGGGCATCTCTCGGGTGCCTCTGGCACAAAATCCTGCATCCCCACAGATCCATGGGACCTGCATCCAAGCCCCAGGCCAGAGCTTCGGGCTTCTCCAAAGCCCTTGGAGCAGGGTTGGGGTGAGGGTGGCCCCTCCTGCCTGTGGTACAGGTGCACCAGGGGATGTCTTGATGCCACCAGGGATGGCACCGCGACCTCTCGTGGCAGGGTTGTGAGAGGTTTGGCGCGGGATGCGGCGAGATCCCTGTGACTGCAGCGTGGGGTGGGAGCAGCCCCTGCTGCGGGGCCGGGTGGCTTCCAGGCTTTCACAGCTGCCCCACCCTTGCAGACTGCAGCGACACCATCGCCAGCGTCAGAGCCATGAAGATCCTGAAGCGTTTCGGCAGCGCCTCGGGGCTCTGGACCAAGGACGCCGTGGGGAGCTCGGAGAAGATCTACGTGTTCGACGGCACCGCCAACGACACGCTGTACATCTTCCCCCGCATGCGGGAGTTCACCCTCTACTCCGCCACCCGCAAGGCCACCCGCATCAAGCTGCCCTACCCCTGGGTGGGCACCGGGCACCTCGTCTACGACGGGCACCTCTACTACATCCGCCAGCAGGGCCCCTTCCAGGTGATCAAGTTCAACCTGACCAGTAAGACGGTGGTGGACAGCTCGGTGTTCCCGGCTGAGGAGCAGATCCCCGTCTTCGGGCTCTCCCCCTTCACCTACATCGAGATGGCGGCGGACGAGGAAGGGCTCTGGGCCATCTACGCCACCAAGGAGGACGAGAAGAACATTTGCCTGGCCAAGCTGGACCCCGCCTCGCTGGACATCGAGCAGATGTGGGACACGCCGTGCCCGCGGGAGAACGCCGAGGCCGCCTTCGTGGTGTGCGGGGCGCTGCACGTGGTCTACAACACCCGGCTGCCCAGCCGCTCCCGCGTGCAGTGCGTCTTCGACGTCAGCGGCACCCTGGCCCCCGAGGACGCCTCCCTCGTCTACTTCCCCAAGCGCTACGGCTCCCACTCCAGCATGAAGTACAACCCCCGCGAGAGGCAGATCTACGCCTGGGACGACGGCTACCAGATCATCTACCGCATGGAGATGAAGAAGAAGCTGGAGGTCTGAGGGGCCGTGGAGAGATGTCCCCGCACGCCCGGCCTCCCCCGCGCAGGGCAAGTGCAGCTCTGCCCATCCCGACCCACGGGGCACAGCGTGGGTTACCCTGTGTCCCATCACTGTGAAATGATGAGATGCTGGATCCCTGCCCCCAGTCACCCTCCACCCACCGGCACCAGGTGCCCCTGCCCAGGGTCACCCTGCAGAAACCCGGACTAATTTAATGAGATTTTTCTCCTCTGTGATATAATGAATAAATTCCTTGCAGTGAGCTCCAGCCACCTGCCTGGGGAGAGTGTGGGGTGCTGGGGCCAGGCTGCCAGAGCCACCAGTTCCACTTTGCCCCAGAGTCACCCCAAAAGACACTTCTCAAGGGTGGGGTGTCCATGCAGGGCTGGCCAGAGCAGCAAGTGCAGGCAGCTCCTTGGGCTGGGGGGCTGGGTAGGGGGACTGGGCAGGGATTTCTCCTGGGGCTTTGGACAGCCTTCTGCTGCAGCAAGGGGACCTCCGAGCCTGGCCAGGGCCAGACTGTTTTGCATGTACAAAACAGTGAGCAAATGGCAAAATCCCTTAATCTGAGAGGACAACTGGAGCTTTTCCACGTCCTCCAGGGCCGTGTCCCAGCCAGCAGGCACCAGATGTTGCTGATTTTCCAAGTTCACCTCTAATGAGGCACAGGCATCTTCCCCAGTCCACAGCAGGACTGACATGAGCCCCTCTCATAATACCCTGGGTCCCCTGAGGCCTTTCCCATCCCTGGTCCCAGCATGGCCCCTCGGTGGCAGCACCCCGGGGAGATGGGACAGGAGAGGGCAGGTGCTGGGACCCCCTCGGGACAGCAGCTCTGGCATTGCCAGGGCTCAAGACTCCATCTCTGGGATGGGGGCCAGGGCCACAGGAGGTACCTGCTGGGCACAGGCACAGCCCCACATGGCCACCAAGCCATGTCCTTCCAGTCCCTGCCACATCACCCAGCAACAACTGTCCCACATGCTGCCACTTGCACCACACTCCTGCAGGGTGCAGGATCTGGCCCATTGCTGGCCAGTGCTGCCATGGACCCCCCAGAAACATGGGTTTGTTGTGATTTGTTCCTGTCACTGTGTCCTGAGAGCACAGAGGGTGGATGACAAAATGTTTATTAGTGGGAAAAAACATCTCTTTTTCCCATGGGGACAAGCTAAGCACACAAAGCCATGAGCCATCTGGCCGGGCAAGGATGTCATCCTGCCAGTGCTGGCTCAGGACCTTGTTCTGAGGCAAAAGCCCATGGAGCTGCCCGGGTACCCCAGAAGGTTCCAGGCCAGCGGGGAGCACCAAAGCCAAGTGCCCAGGGGGCTCCTGGGGACACCTACCCCCCCAGTGCCAACCCCATGCTGCCATGAAGCCAGGCACCCAGCACCCCCCGAGCCCACCTCGAGGCAGGACGTCCTCCAGCGTGGAGCTGCCTTGGTATTTGCTTCAAGTTCTTCTCTATTATGATATCTTTCGGTTGCGGAAGAAAAACGTTTAAATACACACTTTGAATTACTGTAATTGGATGGTGCTGAAAGTTCAACACACAGCGCAAGTCAAGCAGAGAAATTATCCAAGTGTGAAGGACTACGGTGAACTGTCAAGTTAATTTATAGCCCTTTTCGAGATCAATAGCTACAGAAACAGAAATATAATTTTCAAAAGTTGTGCAGTTGTAAATTACGCCAAAGCTTGCTATTGTTCGAATTAAAATTGACGAGGTAGTTATGGTTCTGCACCAGAAACCACCCTTTAAGCTGAAAAAAATCCTGCTAAAGTTGCCCCTCTCTCTCCCCTGAGACAACTTCTCTCCCCTCGGCGTGAGTGGGACGGGGGTACCCGAGTGAGTCCCGCTCGCTCTGAGCATCGTGCGCTCCTCAAGGGTTTTAATCTCCTCATGAAATCTGGCTCGTTAGGCTCCGTCTTGCCACGGCAGGAGGGGACAGAGCCCCCGTGGCCAGGGGCTGGTCTGTCCTGCGTGTTCCCTTGGCTCCCGGAGCAGCCGGGGAGCAGACCTCGATCCATCCGAACCCTCCTAGGGGACCCTGCGCTCCATTTGCTGCAGAAAACTGCTTGTGAAATGGGAGGACAGGAGAGTTCTCTTTACACGGGCTGCCCGGGGGGTGCAGCCCCCTTAAGAGGGGGTCGGGGGGTGTCTCTCACTGCCACCCACGCGGGGTGACACAGGACCAGGCTGGGGAAGCAGGGCTGTGGGGAGGCCCCTGCCAGTGCCAGGAGGGTCCGGCCTCTCTCCTTTGGGTTACAAACACAGGAGTCGCAGGAATATGGGGGGCAGGGGCATCTGCCAGCACTCCACGAAGCCCCAGTGCGACAGGCAGCAACCACAGGCTCCTGTGGCATCTGTTTCGTACAAACAGTTTGGGAACGAGGAGCGAAGTGGCAAAATAACTGCAGCGCCTGATGGGCTTACAAAGCACAGCACTTATCTGGCACTCCACATCTTCAAAGTACTTCAAGGCACATCAACTAATTAATCCTCGGAATAACCTCCAGAAAGCCGAACGGCGTTATCTTCCTTTGCTGACAAACACCGAGACAAAAACCCTCTTGTTCGATCATTAAGGGCGGTTCAGCTCTGAGCTGGCTGACGGTGGCTTGGGCAAAGAGCAGCAGCTCCCTCGCCACGGGAGCCCAGCAGACCCCAGCAAGCCCCCAGTGCCCCCCCCCAGCAGCTGCCCACCCCGGCAGAAAACCTGGTAGCAGGGCTGTGGGTGCTGTGCTGCCTCCCACCTGGGATGGGGTCGGTCCTGGTGAGCATCTTCTCATGCTGCTGGAAAGGGGTCTCTGCCATCACCCAGCTCGACAGGTGAGAGACCCCAGTGGAAGTGTCCAAGAGGCTCTCCTGTCCAATAACACTGAGAGTGTTTTTCAGGGAAAAGCAGCAGGGATTTGGTCCAGCTGTTCGTATTTACTGTGGGATGGAAGTGAGCTCCTGCCCCAGCCACCTCAGGCCGTGCTGCTGGCAGACACAGGAGTTCCTCCCCTGCCCGGCTTCACCCATTTCTTTCTTTCTTTCTTGTTTAAATATTCATCAACCCCATTAGCAGAAAGCCAAGGTTGTGCCTCCGCTGGTGGGATTGTTAATTAACACTATTAGGTGTTAATTGCCACACCCGGCCACACCCATTGCCCCGCTCCACTCTGCGGGACCCACCTGGTGGGAGCAGCACCTCCGCATCCCAGCATCATACTGGTGTGGGCAGACGGTGGCTTCTGCCCCTCGTGGAACTGGGTTTTCTGGCTGGTCCTGGCTGCTCTGCCCTGCTCCAGCCTCAGGACTGCCCAGGAACCTGCCCTCCCTACCTTTCCCTCCACAATAAACAGGTTTTTCAGTTCAATTCCAGGTCACCCGTTGCAGAGACTCCACCATGCTCCCGTTCAGCCGTGGGCGTGTTACAGCCAGACCCTCTCCTCCCCTGGACGTGGCTAAAACTCATCATTTCAAGCGTGTGAAATGTCCCTTTGAGGCTCCCCACAGAGGGGGCTCTGGCCCAAGGGTGGTCCCTTCCCGTGCCCCCCTCCCGTGGGCTGCAGCACGAGGTGTCCTGGTGCCCCCGGCAGCTGCCCAGCAGGGTGGTCACTTTCTTTAATGAGGGATTAGTGCGAAATATGCTGATGTGAGGGCTCCAGCGAGCCGTCTGCTTTCCAAGTGAGTCTGCAGCTCCTTGTGCTTTAATTGCCAAATATTTTATGTCTTTAAAGAAGAGTCTCTGTCAGTAATGATCCCTTTCATCTCTGCTCCTCTTGAAAGAGCCTTCTCTGTGGAAGGCAATCTGATAAAGTAAATTGAGAAGTTATGTTAACAGTAGGAAAGAGAAAGTAATATCTTCAGGCTAATTTTTCCCCCTTTGTGTAATTCTCGAGGATATTGGCTTTTCTTTTCCCCTCCATGACTCTTCTCCAGCTTGCAGGAGCTATTGATAAAGTGACACAGTTCTGCATGAAATATTAGAAACACAGGAACTAAAATTAAAAGTAGGCAACTTAAACAAGTGTATGATAAAGCTGCTATTGTATTGAAACAAGAAGGGGGGGGTAATTTCTCCATTTAGCACTTTCTTAATGGCTGGCTGGCAAGTGTAATCACAGGCTTTTAACTTCAAATAGGTATTTCTGCCCACGTAACATCTGGTTGAGGTCTAACTCATCACACATGAATTGGGAGGCAACAAAGCACGTTACTCAGGACTTCCAGCAGAAGTGGGAGGACTCTGGAGCCTGAGATCATCTGGGATTGCTCAGAGGGACACAAAATGTCAGCAGCTCTCTGGCGGTCCTTTGCACTCTAATGATGTTGTGGAATAAACAAAACCGAAGGCACCAGAACCGCTTCTCAGGGCTTCGCTGCAGAGCAGGAGAGCTCAGGCCCGTGGCTTCAGGTTGGGCTGGAGCTGAATCCATCTCAGATACTCGGCCAGATGTGGCCTTGGGGTTGCTTCCTGAAATGGAGGAAGTTTCCTTGCTCTGCCAGCGGGAGCTGCGATCTCCACAGGGATTCCAGTTCTCCCTCGGTCACAGCTCTGCCATTTCAGAGTTTTGCATCATCAGCGAGCTCGGGAATCCAGAGGCAGCTCTGTGGCTTTGGGGACAAGAGGGCACCTGGACTGTGGGTGTAGGGGGGGTTCTGCAGAAATGAGGACCACGAAGTGCTGGGGGATGTTCCCTGGGATGCTCCATTCGCAGGGATGGACCCTCGCCTGCGATGCTGCCGAGCCCCGCACATCTCCGCTGCTTCGGCCGGGGGTGCTCAGCTGGGCAGGATGAGGTCCCTGGGGGTCCCTCATCCCCAGCTGCTTCTGCCTGGGGAGATGCTGCTGAGATCTGAGGGTGAGCACATGGGGCCGCAGCGGTGCCTGCCTGGGTGCAGCTGATCCCCGTTCCCCCAGAGCTGTTTCTCCTCCTCAGACACCAGGAGAGCTGCCCCTTGTCCCTCTCACCTCCCACCACCGCCCCCCAGCCCCTGCTCCACACAGCCCCTCTGCTCTCACGGTGCCATGTGCTGCGTGGCAGGAGGGGGCTGCAGCTCTAGGACAGGACAGAAATGGACATTTCTTCTCCAGTGATGGACTCTGCAGATCGATGGGGTCCCTGCAGAGCTGCATTCCCACCTGGCCCAGCCAGCCCGGGCGCTGGAGGTACCCAGGCTCTTCTCATCCTCCCCAGTGCTGGGCTGTCTGCTCTCTCCTTTCCTCTTGACAGGAAGATTATAAATAAAGTCTTCAAATTTCAGAACTCACGAACCTGTCAGATGAGCTGCGGCGTGTGACACACACAAGAAGTTTCATTCTTTTCTGGATAGTTTCATTTACTAACAGAATTCGCAGCTGTTTCAGTTCTTTGATCAAGCCGGATTACTCTGCCTGCTCGGCTCCCAGTTGCCATCACGTTTCCAGCTCCAGCCAACAAGGACATCGCTGACACGAGGTGGACCCACGGGGGCAGCTGACACCATCCCGGGGATTTCACGCGTCCCGTAGTCTCTACATGATTTCACACGGATTTTCTTTGGGGTGTTATTATTACTAATGCCATTATTAAGAAAGTTGTTTCCCGAGGACAGAAAACGACTAGCTCAGCTATTCAGCTAAGCAGTTCTTTAATTTCTTGCCTCTCTGAAAAAAATCAGCTCCCCAGAGCCTTTCTGGGAAGGATCCGAATTTTCTACTTAATACATCCTGCTGAGGCAGAAATGCTGAGGGATGCAGTGAGTGTCTCTGCACAAAGGAGGGCTTGGACTTCCCTCCCCAGCACTGCCTGGGGATCCTGGGCTCCAAGAAACACGAGATACGGTTTTGTTTGGCTGTTTGCCCCCTGCTCCCTCACCTGAACACCAAGTCTGGGGTCCTAGCTGCGCTCACCTCCCATCGCCCGGAGTCCCCAGAGCACTGGTCTGTCAGCCCCCCAGCAGCCTGCTTTGTTCTTCATCCCTTGCCAAGGAGCAGTGCTCAGAGGCTCGATAGCTCCTAATTGAAGCTATAAACTTTCCCTGGCTGCAGAGACATTGGAGTCTTTGGAGCAACGGTGCTTTCCAGAACACCCGGCCCTGGGCTGGCAGAGGAGGGCCAGGGCTCTGAGGAGCAGAGATGAAATACTGATGGGTGAAGATCCCTACAGACAGGAGCCCACCCACCAGCAAAGCACCAGGAGGAGATTCCCCCAAGGTGGGAAAGCAAGATGTTAAATATATAATTAGCAGTGCCATTGAGGGGAAAACGAGAACAAAGGCGTAAATTTGATCCATCAATTAATTTGCAATGGAAATCCAGTCCCTGACCTCCAGGCAGCATCTCCTTGTCAGGTGCTGGGAGTCAAGCCTGTGACTTTTACAGTCCTTTTCGTTTTTCAATTTTCATTCCCCTTTAACCTAAAATTGCTTCAATTTCTGCAACCTGGTGGACTCTTAATAGCCCAACACACAGGCCACAGACCACAGCTGTGTTTTGTGAGGAGCAGATTGCTCCTCACAGCTTTGTTCTGAATTGTCGATTCCTCCTTAACTGCAGGGGTTGGTTTTTTTTCAGGAAAGCAGGGTTTAAAATGAAAACCGGTTTTCCCCAACTGAGCCACATCTGACATCAGTGTCATCTGCCATCTCCTGCTTCCTTCCATCCCTGATCCAAGCTTGCTTCGGAAATTGAAATGTTCGGCTTGTTACAGAACAAATGAAGAAAGAAATATAATTCAATCAAAAGCCATCAGTGCCAGTAAAGCCCGTGAACTTTTGCCCAACCTGTCGTGCTGATGATTCTCTGTTGGTGGCACAAGGGCCAGGGCGCTGCCTCCCTGCCGAGGAGCCCCCCCCACCCTCTCGGCAGCCCAGCAGAGCCCCCAGCGCGCAGCAATTAGAGGGTCATTAGCTACTCAGGAAGAGATGCAACAGTCAGGAAGGTCCTGCTGGGTTCTGTAACTATCGTGTCCTAGCAAAGCTGCATTCATCCGTCTCCAGCAGGCAGGGGCCCTACGCGGGGCTGTGCCTGGTTCAGCACCCCCAGGACCGGGTGTGCTCAGGGGGGTTTGGAACGCGGCAGGTACCACCAGCCGGGGGATCCATCCTGCCCTGGTGAGCTGATGCACAGGGGGGGCTGCCGGAGCTGGGAGAGGACTCCAGGGCACAGGGTGGTCTCGGGCATCAGGAGAGAATCAGCTGAGCAACGAGCAAAAATCCTCCTGCGTTTGTGTCAGTGAGCCAGAAGTAACGCCACTAAAGTGACAATTAAAAAATTACCGCTCCTCTGTCCTCCAGTGGAGAAACCCTCATCTTCCAAAGCGGTTTGGAATGGAGAGGGATGTGCAGTTGCTAATGGGAGATTAGGAGGAAAATCTTCCACTTCGGAAGCAATTAACAAGCCAGAAAGTATTGACATCTGTGAGTTCCCTGCCTGGCTTCATTTCCCAGTCACCTCTTGGCTATGGGGAGTTCCTGAGCCTGCCGGGGGTCCCGCAGAGCCCCCGCACCCCGGTCCCGTGGGAAAGCTCCTTGGGGGGCACAGCACCCGCACCCCGCACCCTGCCCGAGCAGGCGGCACCCGCAGCTCCCGGAGGCTCCCCCGGCCACGGGAGGCACCGTGCGGGGGTCTCGGCTCGGCTGGCACCGCAGAGGGGAAGATGCCACCCTGGGCTTGGGGCGATTTCTCTCCTCGTCATATTTTTGCCTGTTATTTCTGACGCTGCAGGTTACAGTGTCTGCCCTTGGCTCTGGTGCCGGCTGTTCCCACGGCAACAGAACATGCTCTGGTTTTGCCTTGACCCGTTCTCAGGTACTTTGTTAGATTTAATGAGCTGCGTTTTTAAGACCAGGCTCCACTGGATTTTTTAAATATATGTGCCTTAAAGTCCGTGTTTTTAATTACAAGCGACATGGGAACATAAGACACGTAATTATATTTGCATGACTAACACGCTGTCTTAAATTATATATATATACGTAAAGCTGTAAAATATAATTATAAACTGTCTTTGAGAAATGTCCGGGGGGAGGAAAAAAAACCCAAAGCACTTCTTGAACATTCAAGTAGCATTGTCACTGAGGCTGACTGCAGAGGTTCGTATCCAAGCAGAGCTACTGGGCTGCCTCCAGAACTTGGACAAAGACACAGATTTTCTATGGCCTTTGCAAAGAGGAGCCAAGTTCTACTTCTCCCAGGCTCACCTGCAACACTGTCCTCTCCACAGCCCTCACTTTGGTGTGATGCTCACCCCAGGAAAAAAAAAAAAAAGGAGGAGGCTATGTTACCTTGTACTGCAAAACAAAGCCTAGATACCATTTTTTTCTGTAGAGACAGTTAAATAAAAACCCAACCACCACCAGCATGAAAGGAAAAACAAACAAACAAAAAACCATACAAAAATCAGCACCTCTTTCATCTCTGTAGTGCCCAAACAAGAAGAGGGTGAAGCAGTGGGGCTTGTCCAGATGGGAGCTGGAACTCTCTAGAAATGGCAAACAAGAGGTTCTGGTCCCAGGGAGGTCGTCCTCGCATGATGCATTGTAACTAGAAATTAGATCCCTGACCTGGCATTTAAATAAGTGCACAACTGCACTGATGTATATAATCTTAATGGCAGGAAGAATGAGCAGGGCCCTTGGGGAGAAAACCTCTAGCAAAATGAGCCAGAGGTCTAGAACTGTTAGATTAGAGAGGCAATTATGCAGGAAATAACACTAAAAAGAAAAAGAAAAATAAGGAAAACCAAATAGAGAACTGAGATAAGGATCTCAAGGAATGGGGCTGCACATTTCACAAATGAGCTATAATTTGTTGTCTTATTGCTTCATAAGTGAAGATAAAAGTAGCTGAAGATACATGGATTAAAGACTGACAGCTGAGGCCATCCCTGGGGAGGGTGGGGGGAACAGTTGCTCCTTTTCCTTCCTGCACAGTGCAAAGAGCAGAGCTTCCCTGTGGCTGAGACTCACCTGGCACTGGGCGCTTTTCCACTTCTTTCTCACCTACCAAGTTATTTTGTTCTCAAATCGTGGGAAGGCTCTCAGCTGGGACAGTCCCTTCACCCCCTGGCCCCTCGTAAGGAGCAGTGTGCCAGACCCCTGGGGTTTGACATCTTGCTGTGTCCCCTTCATTAAGCAAGCAGACGTGGAGGGGCAGCCCTCACTCCACTGCAGCCACTGATCTGTGAAACTGCAAATGTGAGACTAAGACTGTGGCATGGAAAGCGAGGGGCAAGAAAAGCAACTTGACTTAATCCTGGGATGGCACTTGTGCCAGGCTCAGCTCCTTTTCAGAACTCTAATCCCTCTCTTAGCTGGAAGGGAGATGCTTGCACTTGCACAGCACAGCTCGTTGCCACTGGTGTGACCAATCCTCTCGGGTGGCTGTGCTGGAGAGATCAGGAACACACAATAGTTTGATTATCCCCTCAACGAGGGACGTGGCAGAAAGCTCAGCGTGTAAGGAGGTGGAGGGGTCTGAGGCAGCCAGGCGTGGGTGACACTCACCAGTGTGGATTCAGTTTCCCAGTGGTGCAAGTGACAGCCAGTATTGAGTGGAAATTGATTATCCGTGTGAAGCAAGGATTAAAATAGAAGCTTTGTGTCAAACCCCACGTATGTTTTGACTAAATCCTAGATAACGAGAATGGATAAAAGACAGAGATTATACGGAGAACGCCAAAAACCCAGAAGACAGGATTAGAGAAGAAAAGGATTTGAGTGGGTTAGTGCAATTAATGATTGTCAAACGCAATCCTTGCACCCAACTGGGACGGCTGTGGCTGTTTCTGGGTACCTCTTGCACGGCAGGTGTTTGATCTGCAGACCCTCAAGAGGCACTTCCAACTCACCGGGCAAACTCCCGAGGTTTGTGCAGCTCAGGGCAAGGTTTGTGGTCAGTTCTGGAACCACCCACCGCTGTAAGTCAATTATCTTCAGTGGTTAGAAACCCTTTCTTACAATAAGAGCTGGAACATCCCCAGAAAGGAGGGGTTGTCTCAGGAAGGGGCATCCTCAGCCCTGTCACCAGTGTCTTTATGCTGGAAAGCTAATACACTTTTATCACCTTTTTGCTTCAACAAACTGGAAGCACTTGAAATATATTTGTTTTCTCTCGTGACCAGTCCTCACAAGGGGTTATTTCACCAGACCAGGCAAGACTTACAAATAAAATCCTTTTATTGAGTTTCTGCTTCTATAGCACGTGGCACATAAAGAGAATTAAGACACAAGGTGAGATGAGAAATTACATATTTGGCCTTCACCAAACGAAAGATTCATCTTACCCAGAAAAACAATGCAAACAAATGCCCTCCTCTGCTAGTCACGATGTTCAGTGAAGGCTGATGCTGTGACATTTAGGAAGATGAAAACTGAAGTTGACCTGGAAATTGGGGCTGATGAATGGAGTTCTGCTATCCTGATGTGAGGAGAAACGGCTGCCTTGCTATCAAATTTTGTTCTAACTTGAAACCAAAATATTTTTGCTTACTTAATTTAATTACGGTGGAACAAACAGCACTAATGTACTTATTAACTCAGAGAAAAATCCACAATAAGAAATTGTCCAAAATCCACAGCTGCCTGATAAAGATCAGCTGATTGAGCTGCATTTGCAAAGAGAGTACTTGGGATAACTTCAATTTTGGCCTCTGCAGCCAAGGAACCAGCAAGTTTCCTTTTTATTTTTATTTTTTCTTTTTCAAAACTTGATCTTCCTCCAAGGTCTGGGCTTTAGAAACTTTTTATATTAAGGAAGTGCTAAGAGTTCATGAGAAAAGTCTGGAAACTTTTTTTAGTATTGGTTGTCTATTTCCCTTTACCATTTTGTTCACCCTTTATTACCAGGAGGAGATAAGAAATAAAGACCTGGTGTTCATGAAAGGGTGTCACCTATTTCTGTGACATCTTTCCCCCTTTATGTCTGAACCCCACTTGTGGCAACACAGTTCTCTCCACTTCAGATAACATGGTGATGCAGGGGGGGGATGAGCAGCAGCTACAGGGGGTGTCAGGAAACTCTTCATGCAAGTAGCTCTATGGAGACTTCAAATACAGGGAAAAAAACCCACATCTCTTTTTTCTTCCCCCCTGAGGAACCAACAGGAGTTGTTTTTTTCATATATAACAAAAGGAATCTGGGAATGCACACTGCACAAACTTCTAACAGCTCATGGACACCTCTAGAGGAACAGGGACCTGCTGGATCTGGGCTGACCCCGAGCCCAGTGCTGAGGCAGAGCAGGCGGCTCCCCGCGGCTCTCAGAGGAGCAGCAGGGCTGCTGCCCTCGCCGGGACACCCCCCGACACTGCACAGCAGCTCTGCACTTTCCCCACCCTTCGGACACAAGCTATTTTACATTTTATTTTACAGACCGAACTCCCAGCCCGTGCCCCGGTCCGCCTTCATCCTCGGGAAACGGATCCATACAGCAAAAAGCCACGGAAAAAAAAACATCACCTTGGGAGACGTGTTACACAAAGACATGTTTGACCACAGAACGGGTTTCTGCCTTTACTTACTCGGCCACGACTAGCCTGGGAAGTCCCACTGCTGCCACTGCCACTCGGCACCGAGCGAGACCGCAGGCCAAGTGCAAACAGAAGGTGGGTGAGTCCTGAGCTCCCGTGTCACGGCGTGGGGGGTGGCTTAGGAGAGGGACAGGACCCCTGGCTGTCGAAGCTGGCTGCCCGGCCTTGCCACTGGTGGGAGGGAAAAATAAAGAGAGAGCAAAGCTGAGCAAAGGGAGGGGATATCTGAAGCTCTCTGCACCCCTTCACCGCGTTGCCCGTCTCCCGTCCGTGGTTTTCTTATCTGCTCTCCAGCAGGTTTCAAATTATTGAATGTCTGAGTTTAACCACTCAGGAAGAATTACTGAACAATTTACTTTATTGCTTTGTAAATCAATTCACAATCAGCACTGCTCCAAAAGGAAAAAAAAAAAGGAAAATTAATCAGTGTGTGCTATGAAGACAAAGTCTGCTGGCAGTTTAGCTTTGTGTTGGTTCCTGGTTTAGTGCTGTTGACTTTTTCTTTGTTCCAACTGCAGATTTACTCGAGTCTTTCCAGTCTGGTAAAGTGACTACACAGAAGTGATGTCCACAGTGCCAGATTTTCACTTTCTCAAAGTGAAAAATCAGATCAAATAGTCAGTGGCTGCAGCAAAACTTTTTTTTCTTGCCGTACTTATGCGATTATAAATTATTAGTCATCTGCCTTAGGGGCTATTATTATAATTCAAAACCATTACTCCTCATTTTGAGTACTTGCCCATCTCACCATCTTGTTTTATTAAACCGAAATGACTAATGATAGACATCTCCCAGAGACAACAGGAGGCTTGGTACTTCCACTGCTCCATTCCCCTGCTGGATCAACTCCTCCTCCCATACAGAAGCTCTTTGCTGGTCTGTATGAATCTCACTTTCATGGGTGAAAACCCATTTGGTAAATCAAACTCAACCCTGGATTTTACCATTTATTTTTTGTGTTTTGATGGTGACAGAGCTGGGGCAGGGAGAGGGTCAGAATCTGACCAGTTTCCTTCCCCGAGGAGACTGGTCAGTGTGGAAAACTCACCGTGCAGGTTTGCATTACACAGACTGTATTTCATCAGAGCTGAGCAGAAACCAATGGATGAAGCAGATGCAAAGGTTGTCCTTCCAAACAGGCTACCTTAAGTTACAAGAACAGTTTCTCCTACATTCCTCATGTCAAATATATTTGTTACAATCCCTAAGGAATTGCTAATATGGATAAAACCTGCCCATGAGAAGTACCAATAAAAGAAAAGCAAAAGTTAGAATAAAAATGGGCTTTTGCCAGAGTTCTTAGCATTAGACAGTATTTGCTGTTCCAAAAATGTGATGAAAACTCTTCTGAGGGAAGGTTCAAGTGAGGAACCTGGAGATCTTTTCCTTCATTAAATTATAAAAGATGACCCATCTATTGTGTAATTAACAGTCAGAAACTAGGAACAATTCAATGAAAGTCAAGCATGCCCAAAAAGGCTGGAAGAGGCTGGTTTTGCATATCTTTAAAGATAAATGGCTGCTCTTCATTTACGAGCATGACTTAGCTTTCAGCAAAGTTACTGGGTTTTATCTGAAGAAATAGTTTAAGCAAATAAAAGCTCCCATGCTGAATGTCAGAGGCACTTGGCAACATCAAAGCCCCATTTTGCATTGCACTGATGATACTGCAGGATCTCTACACTATCAGACAGAGTTTGTCTTTCGGAGATAACAGAGACATTTCCAATTTTCAGAAGTGCCCTTCAAAGTCCGTAAAGACACAGAGTCATTTTATATTTCCTTTTTGTGGACACATCACTTAACCTGGCTGATGGATGTGTTGAGAGATGCAGAAGAAAGGCAACGGGTGGAGTGGCTGAAGGACACCTGGGAGCTGAGGCCATGGCAACTGTGCCAGCAGAACCTCAGGGATGAAAAACGGGAGCAGGTTTGTGCTGAGGGCAAGAGTTCACTGGCAGAATCAACTGCAAATGCAACAGCAAGTGGGATTCTCCTGCTCACAAACTTGCCTTTTAAAGGGATGTGTGAAGAAGACAGCACTTAGACCTCTGTAATTAATGATTCATTCGCACATGTTCTCTTTGCAGTGATGATGGTCATTACAGAAGTGCAGTCATTACAGTTTGTTACTCACTGTTGATAAATACAGAACAAACAGAGACATGAAAGGTAACAGAAGATTCCAGCGATGAAAGAGAAGAAAGAGCAACCCTGGTTCACAGAGCAGAGGTCCAAGTCACACCACTGACCCTTACACCTCATTTCAGCACAACCAGCCCAGTGCTGCCCAGGGTCCTTGGGCTGGCATGCAGGAGGTGACCAGGGGCCTGGCCCAGGGAGCCCAAGGACATCAGAGTCCGTCCATCCATCCTGCATGGCTGTGGCAAGGAGCTGGGGGTGGGGGCCAGTTCATCCTCCTGGTGCAACTTGCCTCTGGTGATGTTTGCCCAAGGACCTCAGCAGGGCTGTGATTCTAAGCTGTGGTCAAAGGACAGCTAAGTCCCTTTCTTGGCCAGGGTTTTCTCCAGGCATGCCAGGCAGGGCAGCACATGGGCAGGCTAGTAAAAACATTCCAGGTTCCCCACCCTTCTCTTCACCCCTCTGCAGTGCTGAGCTGTGTGGTGAGGGAAGGGGCCAGGACACCAAGCTGGGGAGGAGCACTGGGGGGTGGCATCAGGCACCAGACAGCTCTGTGCTCCTGGGTTAACAGCTCCACTCATCCATCGCTCCCTTTCTCCTCTCAGAAAGACAACTCAATCCTCTCTTTATTGCTTTCAGCTTAAGATCAAGAACTCAAGCAGGATAGGCAATGAAGTACAGCAATGCCCACAGACAGAGGGAGAAGGAGAGAAAAAAAGAGGAGAGAGGAGGAAAAGGGGAAAAAAAAGAGAGAAATATTGAGGGAAAGAGATAAAGAGAAGGGGAGAAAGGAGAAGGGACAGGAAAAAAAGGAAAAAGAAAAGAAGATCCCCAGAAGCAGCAGACCTGCCTCGGGCAGGGGCACATCTGAGTTGCAGGAGTCAGGCTGAGCAGCCTGAGCTGGGATAAGGAGTACTGAACACACTGTGCTCGTGGTAGAGGACTGAGCAGGTTTCAGAGAAACTCAGGGTTTGATGCATGCTAATTCAGACTACTGTGGAGGATCAACAAGCCTCGTTAACTGCCTTCCAGCAGAGCACAGAGGCTGAACTTCAAGAGGAAAATAAGATGCTTTTTGTTACACACTTGGTTTGTGGCTTTGAGGGAAAATGCCTCCTTAGCCCCAGATACAGTGGGAGGTTTTATTGCCTTTATTATACTATAACTGGCCACAACTGCTGCCTTTCTTTTCATTCCCGAAGCGTCAGTAGCATGTGTGCCTTTTTCCACATCTCTCTCCTCCAGAATTTATGACCTAAATCAGGCAAAACCCAAAGAGCTCTAAGGGAGCATGAGAAAATGGAGTGCAAGGAGGAAAAGATGGTCAAAATGCTACCCAGGCATTTCAGCCCTATTTTATCATCTGGGGCTGCAGCAAGTGATTCTCTTTCTGTGGAAATGCTTAGAGCAATTACATTTGTTCTATTTATTCTCCCTCAAAGGCTTGGAGATGAGTCAACAGGAAAATCTTTTAGGATGAAAAAAATTGAAACTTGAAATAGGCAATATCCCTGGACAATTTGTTCTGCAATCAGAACAGCATTCACATTCTCTTTCCTTACTGCTCTCAGTCTCTTATTTATTTATTATTAAAAAAAAAAAAAAAAAAAGAAGAAAAAACCAATATGGTAACAGTCACATCTGTAAATACAGTCCCTTTCAGTCTTGCTTGCAATCTCAAGGAGCTATTTCAAGACAATACAGAGATGCTTGTTCCAGAGTTCATTTCTGGTGAGAAAATTACCTCGGCTCTTGTCAGAAAATCCCAAGTGAGATGAGAAGCTCTCTGAAAGCCTTGAACCAGCTCACTCACGCACAGAGAACGCATTAAAAGGAAAGAATAACTCCACGCACCTCTTTCAAAGACTTCTTCACCTCCACTAATGGATGCCAGTGGGCAATGGGCTTGCGTGGGTACGCCAGCATCTCGTTCCAGTGGTCCCTGCCCAGCCCCTCGGCGTTGACCCCCACGCGGCAAACCCCGATGATCTCGTTGTGACCCACTCTGAAGGGAAACAGAAAAGCAAGCACGAGAGACAGATTGATGCCCCAGAGCTGTGCAAGCAAAGCAGGAACAAACCTGCACCCAAGGGGATGTTCTCCCCCTCCAGAGCCTCCCACCTACCGATCATAATCCATGACAGAGATAAGCAGACTGACTTGATCCATGTTCTCTGGAGGAATGTCAAAGATTATTGCTTCGTTGTAAGTGGGATTAAGTGTGTTTTTCTTTATGGTGGTTTTCTTCTTTTTCAGTCTTCGCCCATCACAGAGCAAAGACACTTTGACATAGGGATCTGGAGAGGAAGAGATAGGGAAAGTCCTGCTTACGGAGGTGACTTTTGTGACCATCAAGATACAGAAACATTAGCCAAGTATAGATTGTAAACCATGAACCTAAGGCACTGCTCAAATCTACTTCCAGAAAAAGGGATGCCTCTGTACCAGTTGAATCCACCCTTTCTTGTACTGATGTGAGTGCTGACGTGAGGCTCAGGCACTGGAAAACCATCTCTGCAGACTTCTTGGAAGGAAAAATTGGCCCTTTCCACCAGTTTTTCTGTGAAGAGGGTTTGCAAGTGTAAGAAGGCTCCATCTCAAACTCAAGAGCCTGTGTCATCAGCAGATGATGGGCACTCAGACATCCCAGCTGACAGTCACTGCACAGCCACAGAGAGCAAACCCAGGGTTTTCTCTAAGGCAAAACTGTCACTTTTTCTAAATTTGCCTAAAGAGATCAAAATGTAATGCAGCATTTTGACACTCCACCAAGCAGAGGGAGGGCATTTTACAGGGATCTTTTCTGCACTGCTACCAAAATGAGTCAATTGCTAACACCAGGCAACAGAGTTATAGCAAGGGGGGAAATAAAACTCCTGGGGTCAGTATCTGCGACAGATCAGAAGCATCCAGCCTGATAAATGCATCAGAGCTTTGACCCTTCAGACCCTCCAGTGGGAATGGGAAACAGCTGGCAGTCTCCCTGGATAGTACATATACGGTAGGTATATAATCACCTTCCCTGGATTCATGCCCTTGGGGATGGGTTTAAAAGATAATTCTATTTTTAAACTTTGCTCATAGTTAAAACTCAAAGTTTTTGTCAGGTGTTTCTGTGTTTATACAGCTCTGACACCAGCAGATATGCCCACTATCCAGCGAGGCTACCTTGAGGGAAGAGGAAGAGTTGTGGACGTGACAGGTTCCTTCTCAGCTACCGAGCACCTACCTGAGTAACCAGTGATATCCATAGCTTTGAGATTCCTGCATTTAATGACTGTTAAGGTGAGGCGACCTGCAGTTGGCAAATAACAAAGGGAAAACATGATCTCTCCCAGGTCCACGCTCTCCTTCAATAAAACAGAGAACAGGTGATATTGGAAACGTGCAAGAACCAGGCAGGCTGCTCAGCCTCCACCACCACGGCACTCGCGCTGGAAGGGGCTGCTCCCTGGGCTGGTATTTCCAACTGCCTGGCACTGTGCTGCACCATGCAGGGAGGGTCTGCTCCCCCTCTGCTCTGCCCTCGTGACACCACTCAGGAATACTCTGTCCAGTTTTGGGCTCCCCAGTTTAAGAGAGACAGGGATCTACTGGAAGAGTAGATCTACTGCTCAGCAACAGAGGGTTATGGAATTTCTTGGTGCAGAGAGGGCAGATGCTTCTGATTCACAAAGTGATTTGCTCTGGAGTTGTTGGAATTCCTAGGTAGGTCATAGACTTAAGACAAAAGAGAACCATGAAGTAGTTGAACCATTTAGTGGTCATTGAGCTTTTAGGCTGCGACGTGCTCACTATCCTTTGGCTGACCAACCCCTTTGAGATATCTTCAAAGAGCTAACACAGTTATAAATGTATATAAATAGGGAATTAAACAGCAGATGGCACTCAGGAAATGTTTGGTAGTTTCTGGATTACAGAGGTCAATACCGTTTACTCTTTTAGTGGGCCATAAAACAACTTCTACACATCACTCTTAGCACCTCTTGTACATGCATCCTTATTTACTACACCTCCTAAAAGCCCATTCCATCACTGTCTTACTCACAGGATTTCAGGAAAAAAAATAAACAAACCAAAAGTATTATTTAAGCCAGAAGGCATTACCATCTGAAGTCAGCAGAAATATTTCCAAACACCTTCCAAAAATGGATTTAAAAAAAAATAATTTTAAAACCCCTTATTTTGCACATACAGACCCCACATCTGTAGAGCAAACAAGCCGTTTATTTTTGGAAACAGAGTGATTATATCATTTCAATGTGATATAATGATGTGCTGAGAAGAAATTGTAGCTGTTAGTAGTAGAGTGATGGAACTAGAAAGAGAAGTAAATGCATTAGGCACTTAAAGCTTTGCTAAGTGTTAGGAGAATAGATCTTGTTGATGGATGAGATTTTTGCCAAATTATTTCCTTCTCGCTCTCTGGTAAGTCAAAGATTAGATATTTTTTCCACTTAGACATGCAGAATACTAATGAATGTTACATAAAAATCTTGGTTCTTGACAAGACTTCACTCAACTAGCAAATAAATGGAAAATGTCCTTAACACAGAGTGTACTAGAAAACCCAAACAGTGGCAGACAAACCTTTTCTGGACAAAACAAGGTTTGACTAGACTTGTAAGTATCTCAATAAATGTTGCCTCAGAAGGTGCTGCTTGTTGGTAAATAAGATTTTAATATTCTTACCCACACAGAGTTCCCACTCTGATCTCTTGCTCGCCTTAATGAACCAATGTCATGAGATTTTTCTTTGCAATCATAAATACAGGAGAGTAAAACGTGTCCTGTGAGGACATCATCTTCTTGCAGGTTATAGACATTGGGGCATTTCCAAAATTCATATCAGTATCTCTTAGGAAATAATGGAAGCTCTGAATCAATAACCTTTGCAGACTTGAAACCAAAAACGTTCCACTGATTCACAAGCTGTACACTCATTAATTAAATAGTTGAGTGCTAGCTGTTTGAATCGCTGATGGCGTTCCTTAAGTGCGTTCCTATCGCCCTGCCCACACCATTGATCTAATGTATTCTTAGTCACCCAGAGCTTTCCTTGGCTATTATGAAAACTGTATTTACCCTTCTCATTTTTTATTTAACAGAAATGTCCTTGGGTGTGTTACAACTGGCTGAGATGTACCAGTGCTGGCCCATTCCCAGAGGGTGGCACAGGAAGAACCAGGGGATGGAGCCAAATGCAGCACTCGATGTTTCTGGGGGAGCTCTGTGAGTCTGATACTCAGTGTGTCAGGGGAGTGATGCTGGCTCTGCTCCTCTCACACCTTCTTTGGAGGCTTTTCTGTCAACAACTCTTCTGTTGGTGTCTCTCTATCTGTTTTTGTGTTTGGATTTGGTTTTCTTTTTTTTTTCCCATTAAATAAGTTTACTTTGTCAGCTAGGAAAAAAATCCACTATTTCTTACAGAACCTTCCCAGCAAAACACCACGCACAGGTTTAAAACTCCATCCCCTTCTCCTGCAGCTTTGTGGTTTATGTGTTTTCCCTCTAGAGACACCGAGTGAGACTCTTCCCAGTTTCACTCCCACCCACAGGTGTTTTTCCTTCAAACTCTTCAACTTACCACACTCATTTGGCAGCTCATTCCCTACTACAGAAAGAAGGAGAGCAGAGCTATGAAGTAACAGGACAGATTTTGCAAGTCAGGAGCTATTCCAGTTACCAGGAAAGATTTGACAGGGCCTGAGCTCTCAGCCACAGGAAATCTCACATTCCAGTTTCAGAAACAAACACCATGAAATTACAAAGGTGGCAACTGAGTTTGGTCTCCAACTGCGAAGCTGTTCAATTATTTGCTCACCCTGAGAAGCAGACAGGCCCTCCTGGGAGGGCAGGGGAAGAGCAGAGAGCTGTTATGTAGAAGTTAATGTCATTGCTTCTGCACTCAATGCTCAGTGTGAGAAGGTGGTTTCTCCTGCCAGCTCTCTACCACACTGGCACTGCCCAGGACTTCTCCTTCTCTGACACATGGTGTCACTTTCAGAGGGAAATCTACGGAACTACTGAGACCCACATCAAGCTCTGCACACACTGGGCACCTGTCCTACACATGCACAGGCACCACGTGCCCCAGCACCTCGCTCCCAGGCCAGGGACCACCCCCGAGGCGGGAACTCACCGTCGTCGCGTACTGGATGTCCTTCCAGATGGAAGTCTCCCGTGAAAGGTCCGAGGCCTCAAACAGGTTCTCCAAGATAACTTCTCCTATCATGTCATGTCTGGAGAACCTGTCGAAGTCAAAGACACTCAGGTGGAGCTTCCTGCTCCCCAGCTCCTCGTGGGGCACAGGGAAGTGGAAGGACTCGTCGAAGGTGGGATTCAGAGTCTTCCTGTGGACTCGCGTCTGGAACTTGCGCTTTCTGTCGGGCAGGAGGTAGATCTTCACGTAGGGGTCTGAGCTACCGCAGAAGTCTTTGGCTGGCAAGTCAAAAGCCCTGAGAATTCGGACAGTCAGCGTCTCGTTCTCGTAGTCGTACTTGAGAGTGAAGTTAATTTTCCCACAGGTTTTTGCCGCCTCTTTTTTGGGGTCCTCAGAGTCGACGGATTTTTGCTTATAGAGTTCGGGCTTAATGCGGCCGATGCTGGTGGGCTGCTCGGCCCCGGGCGGTGGCTCCATGCCACAGTCCATGCTGGAGACGTGCATCTGCCGGGGAAGGTGCCTTTTGAAGGAGATGTGCCTGCAGGAGGAACACACGACAGCTCTGTGCTTAGCCAGGGACATTTCTTTGCTCCCCTGGACTACAAGGCAAGCAGGGAGAGCACAAGGACGATGCACCGGGTGCTCTGTGTGTCAATGAGAAATGGTGTGTCATGGGAATGAACGCTGAAGGGAACACCTCCAGTGGCCAAAGGAACTAATCCAACACATTTCTTCACTTTTAGAGTATTTGCAGCAAGCTGCATTTTTTTTCACCTGTTACACAAGTAACAGCCCACACCTAAATACACGAGACCCAACAGCTCCTTAACCAAGCCACAGACAACCCAGCATGGAGCCTTTTCCAGCCTCAGCCCTCACACTTCCAAGATACTGGCACAAAGTTTCCCCCAGACAATAAATAAATAAATATTAAGAATTAGAATTAAAATGAAAAGTGAGAGAAACATGAACAGCTCAAAAAATTAGGTTTTGCTTTGGGTATTGCTGCTTCCAAACTTCTCCAGCACACTCTCTTCAGAAACCAGTAGATGATTCCTGACAGGGAGGAAGGCATAGCCTCATCTGGGAGCTGCCTCTTGCCTTGAGCTCCCCTTCAGCACAAGGGAAACTGTCTGTAAGCAAAGCTGTAGCTAAGCGAAGCATAAAAGCTTTCTGTGGACTCAGGGCATTATTTCAGATTATCTGGTGTTTACAAGAGCAATACATGGAGATATTTAACCATACTGAGGATTCGTACAGCCAGAGAGTTCGTTTGCAGTGCCCAGAGACCTCGCTTATCACAGAGTCACAGCATGGTAGGGGTTGGAAGGGATCTGGAGACCACAGATTCCAACCCCCCTGCCAGAGCAGGGTCACCCACAGCAGACCACACAGGAACAGATGCAGGTGGGGCTGGAAAGTCTCCAGAGAAGTGTCTATCCTCAGCAGGTTCCTCAAACTCATTTTGTCCTGGGCTAGGCTAGGCTGTCAGTCAGCTCCCAAACTACTGAGGATTTTTTCCCAGTGTCCCTGGGTCACCACCCTGCCTGTGGTTCCTGCTGGGCTTGTTTGCTTAAAAGTGGGTTGAGATTTTCCCCACATACATCCAAGCCCTACTTTTCCTAGTTCAGACAGGCTGAGTTTTGCTTTCTCCTCTGTTGGAAAGGTGTGACGATAACAGAAGGAGCGTGGCTGTGACAAAGGGGCAATCAGTTGGCCCCATAGTGGTGCAGTTAACTAACAGAGCACATCACACAGCTGAAGATGGCACCTTGTTGAGTTTTTAACTCCAGCTTCTTCCAGCAGAAGCCTGTGCTGGGTGCCTTACCAATCCTGCAGTGCTGCAGCCAGTCTCCTGAGCAATGGCTGTTGTCCCCGTTGTGCTCTCGCACGCATCACGGGCACGGCCAACAGAGCCAGCAGAAGTGCTGGGGCACAGCCAGGACCCTGCCAGCACCTTCCCCTGTCCCAGTTTTGCAGCCTTCTGTGCCAAGGAAGTACCACATTTGCTCAGTATTCTGGTCTAGAAGGTGTCCCAAGGTCCACAGAGCCTCACCCTGCTTTACCCAGCGAGATGCTGATGTATCTGTCCCTGGCTGAGCGCAGCTGGTTCTGAGCTTGTGCAGTGAGAGATGCATCAACTCTGCTTAGCTAATTGTTTCTGCTAGGAGCCACAACAGCCAGAGAGAGCAGAAAGGGCTAATTCTGTCTGACAGGGTACCATCATTGATACTTCAACCCGCCTCTCATGTTGGAACAAAATTAAAGTGGCCAAAGCACACTGATGGCTTGACACAATGAGGTCACATTGCAGTAACGGAGCTTGAATTCCTGATGGTTTCTTAAAAGGGCTCATGGTAATCCAGCCTGAGCACACTAACTGGTTAATGACTCTCTGGAAAGTAATCCAGCAGGTAATCATAGAATCATAGCAATGTCTGGGTTGGAAGCAGCTCCAGAGCTCATCCAGTCCAACCCCTGCTGAGAGCAGGGACATCTGCACCTAGAGCAGGGTGCTCAGAGCCTCCTCAACCCCACCTGGAATGTCTCCAGGGATGGGGCCTCCACCACCTCCCTTGGCAGCCTGTTCCAGTGTCCATCACTCTGCTGGGAAACAACTTCTGCCTTAGTTCTCATCTCAATCCACTCCTTTCTCATTCCAAACAGAGAATCACATAATGTTAGGGGTTGGAAGGGACCTAGAAGATCATCTAGTCCAACCCCCCTGCCTGAGCAGGATCACCCAGACTAAGTCACCCAGGAACACATTGCCCCTTGTCCTTTCACTCCAGACCTTTGCAAACAGCCCCTCTCCAGTCTCTGGATCGGC
>JAOEGS010006393.1:155787-180384 GCA_025447755.1 Corythornis vintsioides | reverse complement strand
CCTGCTCAGGCAGGGGGGTTGGACTAGATGATCTTCTAGGTCTCTTCCAACCCCTAATATCTATGAATCTATGAATTGTAAAAAAACAGAAGATTTTGAGAGCATGGAGGAGCTCTCCCTGATGATTGCAGGTAAAGAAATAGCAATAGAGAATAAGAAGCCAAATAGTTCAAAACTTTTTCCTTTTTTTTTTCCTTATGGCTTAAGTATAACTCAGTTCACACAGGAAATAGTGAGAAAATGCTCAGGGTTGAACAAAAATATCTCTATTTCTCCGCAACTGAAAATGAAAAGAACTGGGTTTTTTTGTGCAACTTCAAGGTGCATGTTGCTCCAAACCAGAGGAGGGTGGATGTCATCTTCCCCCTTTAAGCAGGCTACAGCCATCGAATGAGCACCATGAACACTGAAAAAAAAAAAAAAAAAAGACTATTGTAGCATGATTCAGCTGACAGCTTGAGGATGGACATTTTCTTTTTTCTGCTCTTTCAAACAAGCAATGGCAGAGGTTTCATCATTATAATTTTCTTGGGGAAGAAGTTGTTATTCCTGCTCAGGAAGAATTCTTGGGGAATTGAATGAGTTACATTTATTCCTTCTTTTTTTTTTTTTTTTAAACATTGTTATTTCTGTGCCTTTAAGCAGATTTGCACCGTGAATCACATCTATTTTGAAACGCAGAGACTAAGTTTTTTTATGAATACGTTATGGAACCTGAATCCTTATCAGCAAGACTCAAATCCCATTAGTATTGCATTTTGCATAAAATATTCAAAATTAATTATATATATTTGTAGGGCAAAGGAGGAGTAAATTAGCAAATAGGGAAAAAAAATAATTAATATAGGAAAGCACAGCCTGAAGTGTGTATCTGAGACTTGGGAAGTTACACATGATTAATACATTGAATTTGGATATTTTCTGTAGGTGGATGATGGAAATTATGCCACACTGATGTGTAAATAATGCACATATACTTAGTAGCTCTGACCCTTTGCTTCTGAAACAGAGGAGTATGTAGTGGGAAAAGCCTGACAATAATCCTCAGAGTAAGTCTCTAAGCCACATGAACATGTAGGGCTCCCTGCAGCCATTACAAAGGCAGACTGACTATTTGGGAATTTTATTTTGGTGATTCTTTCTCAACTTCTGCTCTCATTCATCATGAGAGGTTTTTTGGAATGATATGGATAGGGACTTCCAATGTTCAAATAGTTAACTTTTCAGTTGCTTGAGGGTAAATTCACATTAAATGTGTGTCCCCTTTGTGTGCAACTGAAAACGACTACATACACGGTCTAATTTGTTTATAAAAATCTCAGAGATGGACATGTGCTGCTGTAGATGAATAGAAAAGAACAGCTGGCTCAAGCTAGATGCTGTGGATTGGAAATACTAATTAATGTTTTTCTAAAGGCTGTATCTCATACTGCAATTCACCCCAAGACTAGGGAAAAAAAGATATTCACAGCAAGAGACCAGGAATTGCAAGTTCTTGTATGCTACTGAAACCTTCACTCAAAAGTAGCACAAATATACCCTGAGCTCCTTCTTTGTTTCCACATCCCCAAATAGTCCCTTGTAATAGATCACAGTGTTTGTATTTGGGGCAAAATGATTGTAAATATGGAAGGCAGTAGGAAACTAGCTTTTTATAGCCCAATATCTACTGTCTTTGTGCTCTGGTAATTGCAGTTGTCTTGGCAGTGGAGGAAGCCCCAGGTAACTCTTCTTGTCAGGAACCTTCTCAAAGGGGGCTGCATGCTGGGAAGTCTTTGTTCAGACCCTCCCATAATGTTTTTGCAAGTAAAAGTAATCAAGGCTTATGAAATACAGAGAAAATAACTCTTCAGGTTATTTTATTAATTACAGAGAGCAAGAAAACCCCATTTACTTTGTATTTGACCTCCACAGCTTAACTAGGGGCCTTGGTGGAAGGCCTGTCTTCCTCCAGTTGACATCAGTGTTCTGGTCTTTATTTCAGCCCCCAGCCTCTGAGCCACTGGGACTCCTGCTGTCCTGGCAAACCTCTCCCAAATAAAATAATGCTGTGGTTTTGGTAGCCTCCCATTAGTGTCTTTATTGCCTTGCTGGCAAAATGTCCCTTCCTTGCTGTTTGCTGAGAGAGATTCAACAGCCTTTCTCTTATGTATGTTAGTAAGACTGAAGGAAGACTTTTCTGCAGCACATAACCCAGAGCTCTGTCCCTGTCTGAAATGCTGTCTTAACAAAATTGATAAAGGAATTAAATCTTCCAGCAAGCATCTCAAATAGATGTGATATTCATGTTTGGAGGTGATGTATGTTCTGCTCTGCATATGGAAAACTAGCTCCCATCCAGTGCATTCAGAATGGATAAATAAGTTGTCACACCTAATTTTTTATGGTGAAAATAACTTTTTGTGGGTGACAGAATGAGGATAAATGCATTTAATATGAAATCCTGTTTTATATATGGACACATAGGCTGTATTTCTCATACACGATAGCATAATTTCTGAAGCATTTTTAATGTTTTTAAAGCTCCACTTCTGCTGAGAAATTACCAGACTGTATGGAAACTCTCCCCCTCCTTTAAGTGGCTTAACACACAGGCAAAAGAGACAGAAGGCAGAAACCTGACAGGGACAGAAAAACACTACAAGGGGCAGCTACTGCCTCCTTTGCCTACCAGAAGGAGACTTGGGGCTGGTGGTGAGGTTTCAGCTCTGTGGGGCAAGGCTACTCCGGTGGCAGGAGATCTGTATTGGGAAGATGTTCCCAGATGAGAAACAGAAGTTTAGCTTTGTCTATTCCATTAAGAAAACTTGCAATTGCCTTTCCCATCCTGACATGAGTGAAGTTGAACCTCTACAGGATGCATATTTAACATAATGCTCGGATCTCAGCAGAGTTTCTCTGGTGTTGCAGGGGGAGCAACTAAACACATGAAATGGTGGCCAATATATTTTTGGAGTTTTTGTGCTGATGTCAATGGCCATGATAGCTGAATGGTGTCATGTTGAAGGCAGGTTTTCTCTCCATCAAAATATGACAAAAGGAAAAAAGCTCTCAGTGATGCCGATGCTGTAATTTCATTTCTAATGGGTATTCTACTATCTGAAACAAAAGCTCATCATTGCCAGGGGGGTCTGGCATGGGTATGACCAATATAAACAAGTGTATCCTCTTTTGCATGTTGATCCCATGGTGTATTTACCTAAGCTATTTTCTTCTGGGGGTAGTCTGGTGACACATTTCAATCAGTAAACTAGATTTAGTCATGCCTACTTGAGTCACAGCCTAATGTTACTTAATTTAGTACAGGCCATTAAATATTTTTACTTTTGTATTAGGGTCAGGACAGGAGAACTAATCCAGTGAGATTCACTGAGGCTTTGTATGTCATACAAAGTATTCAAGCTAATCTTCCACACTCAAATGTACTCCCTACTACATGTGACTGAGACAGAAATACACAGGAGTCACATATTTCATGTATATAGACATATGTTTACTTGTGAGTTTGGTGAGACCAGTGTGCATGTGTGCAAGGGTGATATTAAACATTAAAACCAAAGCCTTTTAAGGTGAGGATAAAGATGTTCAAGGTGACAGAAAGAAAAGAGCCACACATTTCCCAGCCTGACCTGAAGATGTTTTGTTGGTACAGATATACTATGGATGTATTGCAATGGAATAAAATACTGCTTACTTCATCATGGCTACCTTGGTGCAGATATGTTTGCTGGGGTTTCAAAGCACAAGATTTATTAATATATTAAGAGATAGTTACACTGGTGGAAACATCCTTGTTACACAGAGGCCTGGAGTAAAAAGGCACATTTGGCACAATCATTTTAGAAATCTAAATCTATTTAGCCTCTTTAGTATTCATCTTGTTAAACATGTACAGCGCTAAATAAATTGGTGCTACTTAAATATTTATCAGAAGTCTCCCTGCATGTTTAAATAACAAGCAGGCAGACAGTCATAAACAGCAACATTTTTTTTTCACCATCCCTCCAGGATCATCTACATTTCTTCTTTTCCCCTCAAATTCTCAGCATCATGGTCAGACCGGTGCCACTAAGCTGGGAGAAGCCAGGCAGGGTCTGGCAGGCTGTGCAGGAGTGGTCAGGGAGGCTGGGACTGAGCCTGGGACCCTGCTGGGGGCTGAAACCCAGTTCCCTGGCAGAGCAGCAGGTCACCTTCCCTGGCTGCAGGGCTGGCCCATGGCTCGGCCGCCTCGATTGGTTACCGGGTGCTGTTCTCATCACTGAGCAGGCATTTCAGTGCATTTTTATTTTGCCCAAGTTTTGTTTACCCCTGCAATTCCAGGTCTTGCTGTGACTCCATGCTGTTGTATTATTACCCTTATTTTTCTGCAAATAAGCTTTAAAAAACTGGTTTGCATCATTGCTAGGAAGCGTAAAAGCAGCAAGGAATGAAGTAAAATATTTTCATCTGAATCACAAAATCATAGCAGCAACAATTAGCAAGGACTTGTCCCATACCCCATTTCCATTGGTGTCTGGTGTGTTCTGGTGGGGTGAAGCTTTGTGCCAGGTGCATGCAGGGAATCGTAATGAGGATTTGTTCCCAGCCGCATTTCACACGGTGCCGGTGCCAGCCGAGCGCAAACGCACGTCCTGCTGCCAAATGCTGGAAGAGGAAACTGAAGCAAAGGGTCCTGACAAGACCACAGCACAGACCTGATACCAAGAGTGGAAATCCTACAGCTTCACGGGGTTCAGCAGCATCAGTTTCAATGAGCAGGTGCGACGGCAGGGCCAGATACACAACCATTTATATTCTGCTCTTCAATTGTATCTTCCCCCTGAGGAGCCATGAACTTCACAAGCAGCTTTGTTTCCCTTTTACAGTCAAGGAAATCAATGAAAAGAGAAGCTATAATAACTTTCTACCATAGGTATTAAAAGTTGGGGACAAAATGAACAATATAGGTCAAAACTCTCCTAGTTTTGTGCTATTACCACAAAGCCCTGCTTTACCCTGCTCACATGCAACTAAGAAAATTGATAGCGTGTCAATCTCCTCACTGTATGCAGCAGAGCAGTTAGTTATCAACAGCTGAAGGCATTTCAAGAGGGGTCTTTTGGGACCCAGTTCTGTGCCTTCCAATACTTTCCTCGATGATACAATAAGGGAGTGGAAGGTGTCCTTTGAAAACATGGAGCTGATGCCAATTTGAGAGACATAGCAAGCATTTTGGAGACAGGATTATTCAGAATAATCTTTACAAACTGGGAAAATGCCAATTCAAATGTATAAAATTAAAGAAACCAAAGTGAAAAAGAGGGGAAAAAATAACACAAAAAAAACCCCCAACCCAGAACATACTTCCTATGCAGCATCACTGCATGAGATATTCTGGATATTCCAAGAACTGATACACACATCAAGCATACAGCAGGGCTGGGATGCTCTAACCAAGAAGGCAGATTCAGCAGTGCAGGAAGAAAAGGCAGTGTATGGTATGGGGACATCATCAGATTGCTTTCCTCAAGAAGGGAATCCTCAGCTGAGGGCCCATGTTTACACACAGGAACTATATGTTTTAAGAGGCACATGCAAATTAGAGAGAATCACAAAACAGGAATTAAAATGTTACTCCTAAAATAGCTTTGAAGAACTGGGCTTTGAACCAGAACATAGAAAATTAGGGGAAGGACATGGTAACATGTTCCAATGCATGTTCCAGTACTCAAACACTGTTATAAAAATGACAATCAATTACTCTTCATGTCCAGTGAGGGAAGGATGAGCAGAAGCAAACTTAATTTGCAGCACAGAATATTTAGGTTAGATATTAGGAAAACTTTTTTAATTATGAGCATAATTAAGCACTGGATCAGATGACCTGAGGGACACAGTGAATCTACCTTCTTAGGAGGTGCTGGAGTGCAGGTTGGGCAAGTGCCTCAGGATGCTCTGGGCTAACTTAGCATCTGGGAGACACTGCCTGCTCTGTTTCTATGCCTGTGTGGTATTTCTGATGTGCTGAGATCCAGTCTCCAAATGAAATGTAATATTTATGCCACGGCTATTCATCTTAACATTCATCTGGTCTTCGTAGCAGCTTCTGGAGCAAAAGAGAGATGCTAAAAGTTTGGTCCAACTGATTAAGCAACTCAATTGATAAAACTGAGTAAAAGCACTCCAGATACATTTTAGTGGTCACAAATAAGTTCAGAATTACTTCATACTATGATCAAAGCACTGCTAAATCTGTGCTAAACCTCTTCCTGCCCACCAAGAAGAGCTGACATTCTGCAGATTTGAAATACAGCAACTGAGGCAGCCTGGATACAAAGGTTAACCTAGACAGATTAAAATGAGCTCATATAAAGCTCTTAATGCTGCTCCAAATGCTAATAGTGACTGACATTAGAGGGTTTCCTGGAACTGATTTAGAAAGACGAGAAGTGTTGGCAATAAAAAGTCTGTTTATCTAATAAGAAGAGCAAAAAATCCTTAATTAACTACCAATTTAATCAATTATGATCTCATTTAACAGACAAATCATTCCTAAACATGGCATACATCTGTCTGATTTCCCAAGACACTGTAATATACCATACAGTGAAAGGCTCCAGAGGCATTGCTGAAATATATGCTGAGAAAAAAGCTGTGTAAAAAGGTAAGTTTGTTTAAAACCATTTTACCAACCAGTAAAGTGACCTGCAGCAAGCACAGTGCTTTTTCTTAAGGTGAAAGAGAGGGGGGTGAACAGTTTCATAGGGAGGGTTTTAGCTTCACAATGTCCATCCCCTGCCTATTCTTTTGTTCCAAGCCTTGGGATACGCAGCTCCTGGTTAAGCAGTAAATTATCCTTAATGCTCTTCAGCACATAGGTGCTCTGCAGTGATGCTTTTGAAGCTTTTCAGCCACAAAAATGCTTTTTCTTTTTATTTCAGCCATGCACGTGCTTTTTTTTTTCTTTGTAGTGAAATAACAAATGTGAGATTATTGTGAATCTGGCAATGGCATAACGGGAATTTTGAGAACCTCAGGGAGCTGAACCACTTCACTGAGAGTAATCTTAGCACACAAATAGAGCAGCAATCCCTGGTAGCATTGCAAATCCTGCTTCAGCAGCAAAAATGTCTTAGAAGACTCTCTAGAATTGCTGAGAAAATGTATACTTAAAATCCTTAAATGTTTTTGCCAAGAAAGGTTGGACCAAGTGATCCTTGAGGTACCTTCCAGCCCAGTATGCTGTGATTCTGTGATTTAAGCTTCCAATTATAAATATATCCTTCTCCCCTCCTTCATCACAGAACAGCTTCAATATTAAAAAAAGAAACTAGGCTTTTCAGTCAAAATCATAAGACAAGATGTTTGATTTACTGTCTTTCAGATGTTACAACTTGACTGCAAAAATTAAATATCAGCATGGTTATAATATACACAAACTTAGGCTGTAAATTCAACTGTAAGGATTTTTCAAGTGTATGTGGTATGCTGTGTCACTAAGTACAAGCTAATAACATTTGATGTATACCAGAATTCAGATCTAGCTGACAGCTACACTCACATACATCTCCTCTTGTTGGGTTCAATGTAAACTACATTCCCATCTCAGGGCAGACTCTGTTTCCCAGTGCTCTGGGAATTTTTGCAGATTTCACATAGGCAGGAAATATTTTTTATGTGATCTCTCTGCTCTTGCTTTGGCAACTCTTGGGCAGAATTAATAGGCAGAGGTTTTTTGTAATGTTTTGCTGGGATTTGCTCTGTGCATTGAGATATTCTGCAAGCTACTTAAATCCAATTACAAAACCACTGCAATGTGCCTGTCTGGTAATATGAAACAGCTGCTAAAGAAAACTCTAAAGACATCTGATGTGTACTTTTTAATTGCATGCCTTTACCAACTCTCAGCACATACAGAATATACAAAATAATGTGTTTTACTGCAGTGAATTGTGGATTACTTTTTATAGGATGATTGGTTCTACAACTACATCATGATTTGAGAATGTATTTATTTTTCCTTACTACATATAGTAGAGGGTAAAAAATACAAATCTGCAAAAGCAAATATTCAAGCCTGTAGAGGGGAAAATGTTAGGATAAGCAAGGATAAGCATCTCATAAATGTCAAATGGCCCAGTGTTGGGCCAGTATGTAGAGGTTAGACTTGAAGACTAGTATCACCACTGACTGGAACCACACCTAATTCTTTGGTATTGCTTCGTACTGTGGAGCCACTGCATTGCTCATCAATATTAAAAAGCTGTTCAAAAGACTAGAAAAGAACTTGGAAACTGAAACTAGACAACTCAGGTGAAGACACCATTGTAATTGTCAATGATGAGAGAAGACAGTCATTCAGGCAGTTCACAATACAACCAAGATCTGTCACCTGAAATCTAGGTACCACTCTCCAGCAGTCTGCCATACCTGGTAAGCTTGATGTTGAAACTCGTCTTCATGGCTTCATGAATGTTATGGATATGAATCACATGCAAGGTCATCAGAACAGTCCTCTCTGACTTTAAAGAAAAAGCTCTGTGAATCAGAGAGCTTATGAAAAAACACTTGATCATTCATTTCTTCACCAGATGCTGAGCAGACCAAAGAGTGCATGACTTGCTGCAGTCCCTTCTATGAAAAGGGGTGAAGAGCAGGTAGGATGATGGAAGTTACTTTCTGTTTTGCCTAGATGATGTGTGCAGTGTCTTTGTTTTCTGTGCCTGTGTGAGCCTCCATTCCCAGGCCAATGGCTGCAGAGTCTGGCACGTGCTCAGGTGAATGACCTGCACCCCAAACTTCACTATCCCTTGAACTGTACCAGTCTGGAGACTATGTGTGAAGCAGAACTTATGCACTCAGAGACTGGAGTCCTGAGCAAAGAGCAAGACAGCATGACAACATGGATGTGCCCCTGCTGTACCCATCAGCTCGACTGTGAACTCAAGCACAGAGGGAGGGAAGCTCTAGCCTGCAGCAGGGCAGAACCAGGAGGCACTTTGTGGCTCTTGGAGCATGAATTTGATTCTTGCTCTGCTGCCTGCACAAATATAGCTATGTGCTACCTCTTACTCAGGCTAGATTTTTTAAGACTACAGTTTAACTTTAAAGCAGCAAACCTCAGGTGTCCTCTGACAGTATAAATGTTCCCTGTTCTCATATTCTTACTGTTGCCATGAAATACTTAGAGAAAATAATTTGATGCTCTGACATACAAAAAGGCAAAGGAGCAGAGTTAAAGGTCAGGTCCTCTTTTCTATGTCTTACATGTTTCAACAGCAGAAATAGTTTTTCTATACTTGGGTCTCCCATATTTTAATCAGCAGGGAGGTAGAATACAGGAAATAATAAATTAATGAGAACAATAGGGAAAGAAAAAGCCAATCTCCTCCATAAAATTCTGAAAAGACCAAAAAGAAAGAAGACCAAGAGAAAAAAAAAAGAAATCCATTATATTACAGAGGAGAAAATTACATTTTGCTTGGAGCATATTATTATCAGTGCTGCTGTCTTTTGTTCAGCTGTAATGAACATTTTTGTATCAAACTTGAGAAGATTGAGGAGGGAGCTGGAGCTGTGAGGTGGCAAAGGGGAAAAGCTGTACTTCTATTTTGTGTGATAACAGCTTGTAGATAGCAGGCTGCTGTCCAGACCATTCAGTAGAAAGTGGGGGCTTGGTATGGGGCATGACAGAAATGGTGGGGGTTTTTTGAGTGTGCAGTTTAGCACAAGAAGAGGGAGGGTAAAGTTCACCACCTAGCCCAGAAACCTAGACAAGGTAACAATAAAAATTGTTCTCTACCCACACTGTAAGAAACTTAGGGATCAGATAGTCAGCATGCCTCTGTAAAGGGCTTATACAACCCAGGTCTCTTGCTATCCTGGTAATGAATTCCCAGCTGAGGTACAGTCTGTGTAAGATAAATTGTTATACCTCATATAGTTCATTTGAGGAGACTTGCACTAGGTGTAAAGTTAATAATAGAAACTAGAGCGAAGGGGCCCTGTCAGGTTAATCCTGTGATGTGTGGTGTTCATGTGCTTCCTGCAAGATGTTGTAGGTGGTGGTGCCATTCTCCCTGAAAACATAATGAGCGGATGCCTTCCTTTCTTGTATTTTGTTGTGCTACAGATTATTTTATACTGATATTAAAAATAACCTTCTTCCAATCTTCTTTACTCTCATCAGACAGAATTTACTCCTGAGAAAGCAGACAAAAGAAGGTCAATACAGCAGCTAAGCTCCTAAGGTAGGATTACATTTTGTGGGAAGCAAGGGATAGTTACCCTGCACAGAGGGGACTTCTACTTTTCATAGGGTCACAGAGATGAAAACAGATCTTTTTTTTCCTGACTGTCAAGATCAATGACTTTGCTTCTGTGAGAGCTTTAATCAGTGTAGTTGTTTTGGCTGATTAATTATTTCTGTAGTAGAAATCTGAAAGCATTTACTTAAGGCCATAAGTTGCTTTCTAACAAACTGAAATGCACTTGCTGATGTGGCCACATCCTCTATCAGGCAGCTTGTTATGTACAGTTCCCACAGTGAGAACCTGGGACCTGCTGTTTGGGACATTTTTGTGTCACCAGAGAAGCATAAGGTGCTGGAACCAGAATCAAAATCTGGGTTGGAAATTGGCCATTGCTCCCCAATTTGTTAACAAATTAGATAAAACCATTAGAGCCATGTCATGCTCCCTTTGTTCCAGTGTCAGAAAGGCATGTGCCTTCCACGTTTTAATTTCAAATATTCTTGACACAGTAATTTATCAGGATGTCAAGTGTCAAAGCTTGCAAGCAAAAAAAAGCACAGAGATGATGGAAAAGCAGAATGGAGAGGAGCTCATACAAGAAGCTACAAGCTCCAAGTACATGGATCATGTAATCCCTGTCATTTCGTATCTTTGTTTAGCTGTGAAATCTGTTACAGCAACTACTGGTGGTTTCCTCAGATGAAAAGTGATGAATATAATTTTAAAGTTCCTTGATGAGCTGTCATGCAGATCTATCATAGCCATGAGAAAGGAGCACCACAAAGTGTAAAGGCAAGATGTGTAGCTGACAAAACATCAGCTCTCTGAAGGCATCCTAAAGTGATATATAACAGAATAAATCTTCTGTTCAAATGAAGGCAATCCTCACTGAAATCATATGCTAAACTGCTATGAATCAAAGATCTACAACAAAATGTCATGTTGTTTTCTAAGTTTGGGAGTGAATGTAAGATTGTCCATTTCCTTCTTTTTTTTTTTCTTTTTTTTTCTTTTTTAATTTTCCCTCAAGAGTAAGAAATTAAGCAAATACATGGCAGGCTATAGCAGACAGCGATCGTCTTGTTTCTCACAAATTGTATGTACTAATCATTCTTTCAAATTTGATATGTTTTGTGTCTAATACAGCAACATCTTT
Organism: Corythornis vintsioides; assembly: GCA_025447755.1. Lineage (NCBI taxonomy): Eukaryota > Metazoa > Chordata > Aves > Coraciiformes > Alcedinidae > Corythornis > Corythornis vintsioides. The sequence goes on along the minus strand of JAOEGS010006393.1, from coordinate 168,996 downwards.
CTCCTGCCTGCTATAACCCCAGTTCCTTGATCTGCCAGAGCCTGCAGAGAGTGGGCTAGCCTGGCTCCAGCATACAAGAGTTCACAGCTTGGAGTTCAGGCTGTGAACTCACACAGTCCATAAGCCTTTAAGCCCCACATCCCACAGGAGAATTAAGGACTAAGAGGGATGCAACCGTGGATGTCAGAGAGAGGAGAAACGGTGCCAGGGGGAAGCTGAGCAGGAGGCCATGGGGTATGTGGGTAGCTGCTGGGTGCTGCCAGGCACATTGGCTCATTCGGGGGACTTGAAGAATCCAAAGGGCTAAGGCAGACCCAAAGGGAGGGTGGCATCAGGCGTCAAGGGGGAGGGCAGAGCTAGGCAGAGAGCATGGTGGCAGAGGGCAGGGGAGGGCTCAGAGGTTATAACCCACAGAAAGCTGTGTGAAGTGGGCTGCACGGGGCTAAAGGGTATTGCTGATGAGGGATAGGTAGAATGGTAGGATTTTGATGTTTTGGCAGACTTCAATCTTTGGCATATTCTTGGCAAAGGGTATAAATCAATTTTTCTCCATAGCCCTGGTGCAGGGAATGCACATTGCTCCACTCCCCCACTTCCACTAACCCTTCTCTCCCTGAACACAGACAGAGGAAGACTAAACACAATATAAGGGGTTTTCTGCATTGACCTTTTTCTTTTGGGGAGGTGGAAAGGTTGGAGTTCCAATTTTAGATCTCTCCAGGCAATACTATGCCTAACTTAACTCCGACTAATGAAAAAGGCTATTTATCTAATAGACCTTTAATCATGAGCTCTACTTAGAAATCAATTACATGATACAATCATTATAGTTAAGCTCTAAATCTCATGTATCTTCCTGTTATCTGAGGATTTGCCTCAGATAACAGAGATGATTGATACGCAGCCAGACTTCCAAATGCTCACCACAAAGTATAGGACAGGTTTTTTCATCCAGCTGTTCCTGTTTTGGATGCTTATAAAGCAGATTTGCATAGGCCTTATAGCACCTGTTTCACTGTGGTTTGAAAGATCCCTTCTCAATTTATGTGAGCAATTAGGGGTTTAGCTGCCTCGGGAATCTCACCACACTTCTGGGCTCATTGAACTGTTTTAGCCACAAAGAATAAAGCTAAAAGCATCTCGATTAATTTTAGCCCAGTTGCCCTAAGGCACAAAGGAGGACGGATAAAAGATGGTGCAGTCCCTGGAGGACAAGTTTTCTTGATGCTCTTTGAGTCTGCTAAGACTCCACACCACCTTTACACAGCCTGCTTCTCTGTCACTCTCTGAGTGACACTGTGCATGCAAACCACAGAGCAGCACATCACTCACAGCGCCCACAGTCAAATGTCAAGCAAGCAAGTGTGCAGCTAAGTGAGGACACAGGTGTGATTTGGATGGCAGGGAGACAGGGAGTGAAGGAAAGGGCTTCAAACTGGAGCAGTATTTCTCAACTTTACAGTTGTCTGCCTCTACCTGACATGCAGTTAGTGGAGAAGAAACATCAAGGAAAGGTGAACAGCTGCTCAGAGCACTTTCAGGTCAGGTATATACTTGGGATTGCCAGCAATGTAATGGGAGGCAAATGAATGACCTCTGTCATTCTTTCATTTACCATCTCACAGGGACAAGATCTGACATTTTAACTAGGTGCTACCCAGAGAACACATTTTCTGTACCTAATACAATATAAATTGTCTCAACTCTGTCACTTCCAGAGACCTTAGGCAATCTCATTGTATCAGGCTATATACCAACAGTATAAAGAAACTTAGATGTGACTGGAAAGCTCTCTCGCATTGCTGGCATCACCCATAAAAAAAACAGAAAAGAGGTGGATAATGCTAATCGGAAAATAGGTGTTGGTTTGGTCTACTGAAGAAGTGCCTCCTTTAATGGTATTGATTTAGTTTTAGTTCTTCTCTGAAAGCTATCATCTTTTTCCTGTGACTTTAGTTGCATGTCCTTGTTTATACAAACTACAGATTTTTCTTACCTAGAAGTCCTGTGGTAGCCTATGGTCATAAACCTATAACCTGTGTAAATTGGTAATCCAATAGAAAATCTTAGTGTCTTTGGATCAGGCAAGGCATGATTTCCTGAAACTTCATTCCATGCTGTTCTCTTCAAGCTCCTACAGACTATTCCGCCCTTGCAGTTATTTTTCTCTGTTATTTATCTATTTATCACCTTCAGTCAATGAGGGCGGTGAGAACTGGCCTTTCTGTTTTAACCCTGTATGGAAGCAAGGGAATCAAATCTCCAGATTCCCTTTAATAGTGCTGGACACTCCCAGTACAACATTTGGAGGGAATACTGTCTTGTTTTTAGAACTATTTTCATCCAAAGCTCAAGACAGGATCTGTACTTCAGTATTTGAGGGCTATCTGGCTAATTGAACGAACTTGTCCATTTGTCAAGATGTTCTGTGTACGTTACTGTATTGCAACCTGTAGGAAAAGTGCTTCTCATTCCACCAATAAATCACTGGCCCTTAGAAACAAAAAACACTTATGAACACACATACCAGCCCTGGAAGAAATGACACCACTCAGAGAAAGTAAAACATGATTTTCCTAAAAGCTAATGGGGTAAGCCGCCCTGCTGGGAAAAGCAAACGAGCCTGAACCCAAACCAAGCCCGAGGAGAAATGGCCAAAGACGGCTGGCACGGCCACGCCGGGGCGAGGAAAGGACAGATGTGCCTCGGCGGAGACCGGCCGTTGGCCCCAGCGTTCCGGGGCACCTTCGGAGACGAACCAAGGCAGGGGGCCAGATCCCACCCATCCAGGCGAGCAACAGGTTGCGGATCGCCGCATGCTCCTGCCCGCAAGAGCGCGGTTCAAGAGCCGCGGCACGAAGTCTTTTCCCCCGCTTCCCAGCTCGCGTTCGCTCGGCGGGTCCCTCCGGGGTTAAACCCCTCACGCTCCTCCTCTTCCTCCCCCATTTCAGCCTCAGTCTGCCGGGGTGGTCCTGCAGCCCCGGACCGGGGCACAGCCCTCCCTCCATAATCCATGCGCGGGCGGCACCACCCCCAGCACCGGCGCGGCGCTCTGAGGCGGCAGGCGGAGCGGGTCGGGCCGGGCCGGGCCGTGCCGTGCCCCGCCGCCTCTGCGCGCTCTCCTGCCTTGCTCGGTGAGTGCTGGCGGAACGGGGGTGCGTGAGGAGAACTCCCGGGGCAGCGCTTCCCCGGCGCTGCTCTGCTCGCGGTGGAGCCTCGGGAGGCAGCAGGTGGGGGTGGGGCCGCCTTCTCCGGCCGCTCCCGCTGCGGGCGGCAGAAGGTCCTGGCCGGGAGAGGGGGGCCGCCGGGGAGATTGGCTGCTTCCCCCCCGGGAGGGGAGGTGTCGGTGGGGGAGCGCGGCTCTGGGAGGCTGTGTGGACGTCGAGGGCGGTGAGTGCCCGAGGGAGCAGGGCTGTCTGCGGGGAGGGTGTCATTGGGGATTCAGGTGCGGGCTCAGTTGTGGCTAGGAAAGCGACCTGTGGGAGCGGGGAGTGGCAGGATGGAGGCGCCGAGGGGGCAGCCCCGGCCTTGAAGGCGTGGGGTGAGACGGGGGCAGAGGGGCAGGTTTGTCCTGAGGGGGGCCGGGGAAGCGGGCTGGCGGGCTAGGGATGTGCGGGAGGGCAGGGTTTGGCCGGGGGGAAGAGGCTGCGGCACGGCGGGGCGGCTTGTGGCGGTCCTCGGGGAGCGAGGGCGTCTCTGCCCGCTGAGTGGAGAGCGGGGCGGCGGGCGCGGCCGCTGCAAGTGAAGGGGGTTTCCTTCCCGCAGGGCCGTGTGCGGTGGGGCCGGCTGAAGAGGGGTCGGGGGCCGCTGTGGGTCTCTGGCCGCTGAAGAGAGAGGAGTGGCGAGAGCGAGGCGGGGAGAGCCGCCGAGATCTCCGGGGACAGTGGAGCCGCTCCGGGGGGAGGAGAGCGCCCGCTGAGGGCACCTGCCTGGGGCGAGGCGTGGGAGAAGCCGCTGGTGGGGCCTGAGCGTCTCCGGGGAGGCGGAGGGGGACGGAGACACCTTGCTGGCCTCGAAATGAGCTCGTCAGGATGAAGGGAGGGGAAACCCTGCCTTGGCTCTGCGGTGAATCGTGGGTGTGAGCGGGGCGAGGGGGCCGACTGCGCCCGCCGGGGTCCCCGCTCGCTAGGGCAGCTCTGCGGCGGGAGCGCCTCGGAGGAGTTACCGAGGCCGCGCTGCTGCTGCTCGCCACTCCGGGGGTACCTGGGCACATCGCGCCAGCACACGCCGGGTCGTCAGACCTTTTTCTCGGCAGGGGTGAGCTCTGCTGTGAGCTGGGGCCTCATCCGAGAGCGGGGGAGAAGGGGCAGTGTGGCAGTAGTGATGGGCTGTGTGTTCTGCACACGCACATGCAGGGCAGCAACTGGAGAAACTAGGAAATCTGTCGGTATTCCAGCAGAGGCAGAGCTGCAGTCCCCGCTACTACTGAGCAGCGTGGTAGAGATCTCTGTAGTTCAGTAATTGGAAAGAATGCAAAGGAAAGACTTGGTCTCACCTGACAGTGGCAGTAAGTGAGGTTGTTTGTCGCAGTATCTTGGTATTGGAACATGTACTCAGCCCTCATCTGTTCACATTTGCCAAAAGAAAAGCTTCTTTATGGGTTGGCTACTGTGTTTTAAGATTTTTCTATGTGTTTCTGAAAAGTGCTTTCACAAAGAATACTGGGGTAAATGCACCTTTTAAAATAAATATATGTTTTCGTTGTTGTTTGCTTACTGAAAATACACTTAAGACATTTAGGGAATCAACTAAAAATCACATCTGCAGATGTTCTTGGGATTGACACCTAACTTGAAATTTTTACATTTGTTTGTTGTTTGAAAATGGCTGTGACTTGTGAAACAGCAGGGTTTTCTTGGTGTGGCTTTAAAAAAAAATATTTTCGAGTTATTCAGTAGTTGCTCAAAACAAAGTGGATTCTGAATATCCTTTTTTTTTTTTTTTTTTATCCTGACTAGAGCACTTACCCATTTTGAGTATATGACAAGCACAGCAGAGGCACATTGAGGCTACCCTGTGTGGAAGATTCTATATGGCTTTGTCAGTGCTGCCAGACTCTCCAGACCCTAGTACTTAATAGGCTTACTTGCTTCCTACTCCTCCCATGGCAACAGGTTGTAATTGTTGGTAGGCTCAGGACAGAAGACTGTAACCTCACTCAAGGGGACTATGGACTTGGATTTTCAAATAACTAATTTATTTTTTTTAAGTAACAAATGTAGCCAGATCTTTGTGGGAGTCTCCAAGGGACAAATCTTCCACCATCCACCCCGGTTCACAGCCAGCAGGCTCACACATGGAGCTTTAGCTCTAGCCTGTGTTTGACTGAATTGTGGTCCAGAGGGTCAATCATCACTGCACTGCAGCCTTGTGTTGTGTGGATTGCAGTTTTAAACAGGAGGCTGGTCCTGTTGAAACAAAGAGCAGGACATCATGCTGTTCCTGAGCTGTTATTTAGGGCTGACACAGGATTGAAGTAGTTGCTGAACTTCTTCATCTCTTTCTGTCTCTTAAACTGACAGTCGAGTTGCTGAAGCTTTGTAAGCTTTGAAAAATATTACATTTTTAACAACAGGTGGGATACATTGAAGAGCTGATCATACTGTGGTGTATGTGCTGAAAGGGTGATGTCTCCACAGACAGTGTTGAAAACCCTGGGAATTAACTTTTAGCAACTTGTAGTATATCAGTGACAACCTCAGAATAAAAAGGAAAGCTCTAGCCTTTTAAAGAGGGACAGTTGTAAATCATACAGAAAAGAAATTAAACATGTTATTATTTATCTTAAGTACTTAACAGGGTTTGTGGTTTCGTTTGTGTTGTTTTTTTTTTTAAAATCAAAACATAGTAATGAAACAGTATCTTATTTGAAAATTACTGTAAGCACTTGAAAGCTTCTTTTCATTGACTATTTATTTGAAGTTGGGGAAGTTGTCCTGTCAGTTACAGCTCCCTGGCTGCAGTGGTGCCATGCTGTTCCCGAGGAAATGAGATGGCCACATGCTGCACTGAAGAATACCAGCAACTATGTGATTCTCTTTCCAAGTATCACTCGTGGATGCCATTCTTGCAGCTCTCACAATTACAGTTTAAGTACCAATGTGCTCCCAGCTAAGTTGCTTCTAGATAGCAAGAAAAGGATAACTTCTGGGAGCTTTTTAGATCTTATTTTTAGGTAGGTTGAATACATACTGAATGCTCAGAGGTATCCTGAGATATAGGTTTAATAATATTTCTGTGAGCTCCTGAGCATTATTAATGTAACCTTGACAATATATGATGGGTTTTTTAGTATAAAGAAGATATGCTGTCAGCCTGGAGCAGTTGCCCACCAAGATTATATATATACCATGGTTCCTGTGATATATTTGCTGACAAAAGAAGAGACAGAGACTGGTCAGAATTCTTAAGATTCTCTGATTTGCAATAAACCTACCTGCTTTTATAAAGTTCAGATTTATTTTTTTTTTAGCAAAGGTTAACTGAAAATCATGTAGAGTTGGAGTCTTTGGTAGTGTCTTTGGAAGCAAAAGGAATTTTTTTTTTTTTGTCTCCACTTTGCAGGATATTATTGGTGTCTATAGTGTAGGTAGTGTCCATGCAATTTCGGTAGTGTCATTGTCTTAAAACTGCCAGCTTGCTTTCTTGGTGAGTACATGATTTCACATTCCTAGTCATTATTTTCATAGTAACCATAGAACCGTTCAGGGTGGAAAAGACCTTTGGGATCATCAAGTCCAACAATTCACCCTACTCTACAAAGTTTACCCCTAAACCATGTCCCTCAAAACCACATCCAAACAACCCTTAAACTCATCCAGGGATGGTGACTCAATCACCTTCCCTGGATGAAAACTTGTCTCAAAAAATGAGGAAATATGTTTTTCCTGTCATCCTTTAGCAAAGCATCCTTTCCCAGATAGGGAAACACTGTTGGGTTGATGTTTTCTAAGTTCTTATGTCCCTATGTTGAGCATCATATTTCTGAGTGGTTGCTGACATCACCTTTTTGAGTGAGGCTTGGATAATTCTCCTATTCGTAGCATTATTACTGTTCCTTCTTCTTGAGTTTCACTAGCTGTGATGGGGAAGATAGATTTGAGTTTTTCTTCTTAACTCTGTTGGTCTTCAGGGAAACAGAACTGTCTCTGATTCTTTGATCTGGTCTTGTATTTCTTCGTTACATATTTTTGTTGATCTGTCTTTTGAATGCAGCATGGACTACTAAACAAGCCTGCAACATGGTTTCTTGCAAGTCTGGTAACTGGCTTTCAGAAAGGTAGCCTGTTTTGTTGTTTGGTTTTTTTGTTAAACATCTACTTTTTTTTTTTTACTTTTTTTTTTTTTTTTACTTTTTTCTTAAGCATTTCTTTGCCCTGGAAGTCAAGCTGGTGTAGGATTCAGCTGACTGAGGCCAAGAAGCGTTTGTTATTTTGCTGTCATTTCCTGAAAACAAAGGTGGGGATTTAAAACGTTTACATTGGGTAGTGCTGCTCAAGAAGGCAATAGAGGCACAACTATGCTGAGCAAAGGTACTTTGTGCTGATTGCTTCCCGGTTTGAGGTGGGCAGCTTATTGTGAGCAGTGTGTCCCTGCATGTCCTCAAAGAGTGGTGATATGGTAGATCACCAAAGACATTTCAAAGATAGGTCTGATGTATGGCAAAGTCAGTGTGGTGATTGCTGGCATGCTCAAGTACATATGCCTTTCAAAGTCAAAGGAACAGAAGTTTTTCTGTTGCCTTTCTTTTCTTTCTTTTTCTTTTTTTTATTTCCTTGGTGGCCACCATGGCCCATGCTGGAGTGCAGGAGTCTTAAATAGCCCCAGATTAATGGAAGATGTGGTCAGTTGTTTTATTAAAACTCCAAGGAAGATTTTGTTTACAACATTTTTAAGTGGTGGTTGATTAAACTCCTGTGAATTTCAGATTCAGAACATTGGTAAATGTGTGTAAGCATCCAGAGTCATCTTAATGACACTTGGTGTTAACAAGCTATGAATGAAAATTGTTTAGGTGACTTCTCTGGCTCCTAAGGAGAAACTTGAGATAGTTTGAGTTAATAGAAAGTAACTCACCTGGCAGGAGAGTGGTAAAGTTATGTTGGTTTTCTGGTTATGTTTTCAGAGATTATTCATTTCTTTCCTCAGTCTTGGAGGACAACTGGGAGTAGCTGGAAAGTGGAGATTATTGGAAAGCTGAGATTATAGGAGCTACAGGATATGATTTGTAATAATTGCCATCAACTACAGTACCATCAGGCAGCTGATTCCATGCCTTGTGTAACAGTTGTGATGTGACATATTGTACATAGTCAGAAGTGCAATTCATACGTTGTTCCCTTAGTTTTGTTTCCCTTGGAGCTGTCCCAAAGCTCTGCTTTGTTTTTGAAAACTCACTGACCTGGAATTGCATAATTGTGTTTTTCCCCATTTCAAGTACAGTGTATGTAGTAGCTATTCACATGTTGTTCACAAAGCTCTTGTTTTGGTTTCCTTTGTTTTTTCCTGTCCTACCTGGCTTGCTTTTACAACTGTTGCTGTGTTGAAGATTGCAGGTTATCTGGTGCTTTCCTAACTGCACACACCTTAATGAGCTCTTTCTTGTTTTTTCCAGAGATGTGCTGAGTCCTTCCCACGAGAGGCTTCTTTCTGTACCCCTCTGGAGCAAGGCTACATTGAAGAGTAGAAGGTGTGAGGGCTCACCAGTGTTTTCCTTGCTAGACAGCTAACCCCCAAGTCAACGTGTTGAAGATTCCTAGACTTGGTGGGACAAATATTTCTACCTCCAGTTTTATGAATACTGCTAGCTATGGCTGTGGAACTCTGCCTGCTGCTGCTGCTGTTTTGTGGAAGTACTATTTCAGAGGTACAGCCTATATACAAACCACCTCCTGGGACTTTGGATTTTGGATTTGTACCAGCCAAGACGTATGATACAGGTGCATACCATGAACCTGGGCCAATAGGGATTTTGTTTAAAATAGTACATGCATTCCTGTACTTAGTGCAGCCAAATTCTTTTCCTCAAGGTAAGCAGATAAATTATTTTTTTTTTTTCTTCTTTTTTTTTTAATAAAAGATTTGTTATAGATGCATTCATCCTGTTGTTGAATGAGCTAAAAAACTGTAATCCGGAAGTCAATGTTATTTGTTAGTAACATGTTTTGTTAGTAAAATGCATCACAGCCTAGAAATGTGTTAAGTTACTATAACATTTTTCTGCTAAGTAGTGGGTGGGGGGAGGCTGTTAATGAAATGGTGAAGTTTTGTGGAACTTTGCTTACATATCTCAAAGCTGTCACTGAAGCATTTAAGGCTTCATTTTTTCTTAGCTGAAACTTTTCTTAAGTATACTCAGAAGCATGAGATAGGAGTAAAGCATAAACTGCTTTGTATTTAATATTCAAACTGTACGAGATAATTCTCTGGGATTTGTATCTTATGATAAACAGGTGCTTAATTAAATATGAGGTTTAGCCTAGGAAATTGAAACTTAGCAATTTTAAATCAATTTCACTTGTTTCCATATCTGTGCATCCACAGTCAGGTTTTATAGCAGGGCAGTTCCCTTACACAGCCATGAGTAACTTCTTGTTCCTTTGTAAAGGGTCAGGGCTTGTAAACAGCATTTGTTTTACTGAGGATATTTTCATTCCTTTCCTACTAAGTTGTCACAGAAGTGTGGTTATCAAGGCTGCCTAGATTAAAAGGTGCTTTTGGGAACTGTGTAGATGTGGTAATTGCAGCAACTTAACTTCCAAAGTCCTTTGGGTTTCATTTAGATCTGGAAAGAAAATGATATGTCTGTATGATATTGGCATTTAAAGTTATATTGAGGTGAAGCTTTAACAAAATCTATGGATGGCTTTGGATTGTTATTGATTCCTTTTGGTGGTTTAGCTGTAACTGTGTATAAAAGGTGGTTTGTTTGTTTTGGGTTTTTTTTTGTAGTGCATCTATCAATTTATGTATCAAAACATTTAGTAGTTTAAAATCTTAAATAAATTCCTTGGTCACGTATATGTATAATACCTGTGAGCTATTATTTGCTTGTGTTTTTGACATTTATTCAATAGCCATAGAAGAATGAGCTCAAATGAATTAGTTGTTTTCAGCCAATTTCCTGGAGTCCCAGGTGTTAACCAGGAGAGCCAAATCCTGGCCTGTTCCTTGTGTGATCTGCCTTCTGAGCACATCTTGCACAAGGTGTAATGAGGGCAATTGCACGAAGCTGACAGTGGTGTTACCTTGGGGAGGAACTGTTTTCAGAGACCTCTGCATTTGTGGCTTCTTCTATTGAATACTTAGATGAGCTGTTTGCTTCCCTGTGAGACCTAATATGTTGGGGATTGTCATCTGCTTTCAACTCAATAAAATATTCAAACAGGCCATCTTTCTGCCTCAAGCTCTGCTTGAATATTTTATTCTCTTACGATTGTGGAAACTTGATTTCAGTGAGATGTTTATTGTGTATTTATATTGACAGGAATTTGGTCTGTAACCTTGTCAGATTTAATATTATGTATCCTAAGCATGTAAATAATCTAGTACAGAATTTACAACGAGGATAGTAGTCCTGTGGGACTAGTTGTAGTAAGTTCTGCATCATGTAGGTAGTGTGAAATCCAGCATTAAGGAGAAAGGAGACATGCAGAAGTAAATCAGTTATTCTTAGCTTTGAAGCTCTGAATATTTCATACCTCTCTTTCCTTCCCCGCAGATACTTTTTGTCAAATCAGTTATTTTTAGAGGTTTGGCTTTTATTATTTACATTAGGTGAAGTCCTTCTGCCATGCCCCCACACACCTCACTGCAAGATACAGATTTGAAGGATCATGTCTGAGTCATACCATTTAATTGGTTAATCCCCATAATCCCTTTTGCCATATGCTGCTCTATTTTCACATTCAGTGTATTAATGATATACTTACATATTTGAATTATTTTTTTTAAACTGTGAATTTGAAATATAGTGAATTCTGATTCAGAGATGAAAATAAACATAATCACAAATGGGCACAGAAAGGAAGCCTTTTGATGCTTCCAACTCAAAACTTTGTTGTTGCAGTTGGGGTGGTGCCTCAGGAGAGTTAGCTCCAGGTTGATTTAGCACAGTGTATTGTGTATAACCAGAGCGTAGTGGAGATGTGTGCTGGACTTGACATCGGTTGCTTACACCTTTCATCTTGCTAACCTTATTTTTTTTTTTTTCCCCTAATACTTGGAAGTCCTTGATGTTTGATTTTCCACTGTTTGTACTCTTAGCTGTGAGAAAAACAAACAATATAGGATTGTTTAATTGCATTAATATAGATAAATATCTATAGGAATAGATATTCCTGCCTTTGCAAGTGATCTTTGTGCTTGACTAAGTTACAGTACAACATTCCTACTACTTCAGTCCCAACTATGCCCTTTAGGAAGAAAGCTGGTATGAGCTGGTATTGTTTTGATAAAGCAAAATCTCAGCCACATCAAGAATGTTGTTCTTGAAGTATTTGCATACTGCTAGGCCTTAACAGCTATTTAAATGTTCTTATATGTTACTTAAAAGTTGAAATGGTTCATTTAACTGAAAATAAAAAAAAAAATCGGTCATTATGCAAGTTGGTTTTGTTTTTTCTTTTTTTCTATTGAGTTAAATCTAAGTGAATTATTACTTCCTGACTTGTAAATTTGTTCATGCAGTTGGCTTTGTGAACATACAACTTTAAGTTTAGATTTAATAGGTAAGTTATTAATGGGATTAAATTTAGTGATTACATAAAGCACAGCAGCAGAACTAGGGCAAGGAACTGTAACTTCTTTCATTTTTGTTTTTTAATTGCTGAACTTTAAGACCAGCACTGTGCCCTTTGGATATGGTAGGAAACTAGTTTTAAAACGTGAACTAGGATATTTGATTGCAATGCCTCAGTGAGTATAAATAGATTCTGCTTTTAGCTCTGTAAGTCAGATACTTCTGTCCTCACTAGATGATGTACTGGTGTAAATGGGAGTTAATTTACTCCCATGAGCAAACCATTACATAGGGAAGCAGCCTCCACTTTGAGTTAATGATACACTGGAGTGGTGGAGACTGTTTTTGGTCACTGGTTTTCTACCTGAGGCTCTGTAGGTCCCTTTAATCTTGCTGTGTCTCAGTTTCTCCGTTTATAAAGTGGAGATGACAGTGCTGCTACTCCTGCTGTTGAGGACTGGGTTGGCTAGAGCATCATGGTTCTTTGCTGTTAATAGCACTGCTTAAATAGGTGAAAATTGCAAGTTGCCTCTATCACTCAGCTAAGTGGACATCTAACAAAACTTGTCCATTTTTCTCTTCCTCAGAATTCATCATGTAACTGAGCATTAATTTATTAACCAAGTGAAGTCAGTTCATGGTTGTGACATGGTACATCTCATCTCTTCTATTGGAACACCTTCAGATATGAACTTGGTGTAGATAGGGCACGGTCAATATGATCCTCTGGCTGCTCTGAGTATCTTACCATGGAACCCAGTTATCAGGTGTGCTGAGATGTTGATAAACTGCGGTTCTACTTTCCAGCAGGATGTGCAGAACAAATAAACTTTGCAGATTGTGACTTGTAATGACAGTGTGAAGAGTTTACGAAGGAAACAAGCTGGGAATCAAACTCCTGCTCCTATTTTTAGGTGAAGTAAGCAAAAACTTAAGAGGCCTGTTTACATCACTGTCCCTGAACATATTTCAGGACAACTGTTGTTGCACTTAAGGTACAACTGCTTCTGCTTTTCATCCTAGATAACCCTGTTTCCACTGAAGTGGAAATAAAACTTTAATGTAGAAATCAAATGTTGAGTGTAGGTACTTCCTGGGTGAGATGTAGTATGAAGAGTTAAATGTACTATTTGCCTGTGGTGAATAAGAAGCTGGTTTTTAGACTTGGACTATACTTCTATGAGGGTAAGAGGCTCGACAGCTACCATCCTTAGATGTGTTTAAAAGCTGTATAGATGTGCTTGGGGATGTGGCTTAGTGGTGGACTTGGTAGAGTAGGCTTAATGTTGGACTCAATCTTAAAAGGTCTTTTCCAGCCTGGGTGATTCTGTGAACATAAGCTAGTATAGCTCTAACAGAAAATACAAATGCAAAACCCTGTTGTTGTAGGTGTGTTTGCTGAGCTCCTAAGATCCAGATTTATTTTATTTACTTATTTTTAAATACAGTATCTGTGTTGGATGTCAGGT
>JAOEGS010006393.1:131011-155687 GCA_025447755.1 Corythornis vintsioides | reverse complement strand
GTGTGTGTGTGTGTGTGTGTGTCAAAAATGCAGGTTTCAGGTTCAGAGGTTGTCTGTAGCAAGTGGTAGTGTCGTTTGGGAGAACTGGGATAAGAAAGGGGACTTGCAGTGCTCCTTTATTTGTTAATATGGTGTATGCATTGAAATCAATGTCTTGTGTCTTAACAGTAGAAATAGTGGGCAAGATGGAGCAGCAGGAAGAAGATGCAAGATAAATCAGCCTCTTCTTTTCTCTGCCCACTCATACATGTAAGGAAATAGTGTTCCAAAAATCATTGCTCATTTCATGCTGAGGAGTTGAGATGCTCGACTTGATGACATACCCATGTAAACAAGGAACACTCAGAACACTTTTGAAGCAGATTTAAGGTCTGCTTTTTTTTTATTTTCTTAAGCATCAGAAGAGTAATTCCTTTTTCCCTGAACTGTTCCCAACTGCAGACTCTCTAACAGATTGCTTGTCAAAAGGATATTTTGTGGGCAGGGAGGAGACAGAGGTTTTAGGGCAAGGAGGCTTACACAGATTATCTACTAGGGGCTACCACAGAAAACTACAGTTGCAGACTGAAGTGTCTGCTGCCTTCCTGCCCACTGCTTTTGGATTATGTAAACAAAAAATCTCTTTTGCAGACAGAATGTGGAAAATATGCAAGTCACTTTTTAATCAGTGTAGCATAGCTGATCATCTGAAAATCTTCCACTGGGCACACATCTGGAATCCTTTCCCTACAGTACCCTTGGTGCTTGCCCTGATCTGCTTTAATACTGCCTGCCAGCTGTGCTGGGGAGAGAACAGTAGACATGCCTTGACAGTAATTGGGAAATGACAATCCAGTGTCACCACTTTGACACTGTTAGGAGAGAAGGAAAAAAACAAATAAAAATGAACCTTAAGCAGAGTTTGAGGGAGCTGGGTTACTTTCTGTGGGGTGTTTGGAAGTGGCATTACCACAGATGGCTGGGGTAATAGGCTGGAGGGCATCTCAATCACCAGTGCCTCTTGGAGACGAGATTATGATAATAGATAAAATTGGCTTACAGTTGTTTTGTATTGAGACTCAGCTCATATTTCCTAAACCTAAAATGCCTTCTACCTCTTCCAAATTAGACAGCTCCGACCTTTCTGTCTCGGGAGTTTTTTAGGGCAAACAAGTTTGACATTTTCTAGGTGAGGTACTGAATTGGCTCAGGAAACCTGCTAATAATTACAGCATGGGCACTGCCAGGTCAGTGCTTGAAACTGACCTGCTTCAGTTCTGTTTGTCTATGGACAGTAGTTGGAGACACAAGGTACAACCTCAGTGTGTGGGGGATGACTTCTGGGTGCAGCTGAATCCAGGGGTGCTGGCTACAAGAAAGGGAAGTGTGGGAGGTACAGCAAGGTATGTGACAAAGTGGCCTTGTTTGTGTATTGTTCTAGATAAAGAAGCTTTACTGATAGGGCATGTGTATTTTAAAAGTCAAAAGCACAAGTACCATGTCCTCAAAATACATGTATCTAGAAAATTAGTACCACTGTGTATGTGTATTGGGAGGGGGGTTGTAATGTTAGCTGTGTGGAATATAGCATGGTGTCTGTGTACCAGCAATTACAGTAAACACTCTGTGTTTTAATGAAATGCTCACAGAACATTCCTTTTTCTTAACTTCTTTAAAAAAATTGCCCATCCCATTTTGTATCTCTCTGCAAAGGGATGAGCACCTTGTGCAGCAACTTGGTCAAAGCCTGAGTTTTGTCTCAGAATACACCCTGTGGAGAAGGCAGTTCTTTCTGTCCCTCCCTCTGTTAAAAAGCAATCTGAACCACTAATAGGACAAAAGCTTATTTGAGACATTCAGAGCATACATGCAGCATCTTGTGTGGTGAGAAGGAGAATGGGATAGGTTTTGGGTCCACCACATTCTCAGGTAATGAGTAAGGTGTGAACCTCTGAAAATGATCTGTGACTGCAGACATTTTATGGGTCTTTGGGCCACTCTGCTGAGGTTCCATGATTTCCCTAGGTTAACAATGGCAGCTACTCTATTGTCCATCCTCCCCTTATATTTCATTTTTACAAGCTCATCTATCCACAGAGTGCTGAATCTCATTCTCTCTTCTAACTTGTAGTTTGTGGAACTGACAGGGAGAGAGGGATGTCACTGAGCTTACTGGAGTAATGTCTTCACAAGCTTCTAAGAGATGTCTCAATTCCACTCATCATCTTGACTCTTGTAAAGCATTTGGGTTAATCATGTGAGATGCTGTTTGGATACTGCCTGCTCTTAGAAAAGCAGCCGTTTGACTTTCTCTTTTTTTTGTTATAGACCATTATAATTAGTTGACAATAGCATAGCCCTCTCATTTTTTTTGTCTGACATTTTGCTTAGGTTGTCATTTACAGTGCAGCAAACTCATAGGTCTTGTTCATTGATGGCATTTTCTTGAATAATGTCATCCAAAGTAATAAGAATTTGATAGATCTTTGCTAGAAATCTTCTTTCCACTGTCCTCATAATCAATACTTAATTAAATTGAAAATTGTGAAAATTATAAAGTTTTTCCTCCCTGTTTTCTCTTTTTTTTTTTTTTTCTTCTCAAGATGCTCTGTGTCATTTTTAGATGGTAACAAAAGTGATGCTTTTTTTCTGTGTGAATATCTATTATTCAAAAATTGTGGAGGAAAATAAATACATATTAATTATTGTCATCCTTTTAACAGTATTGCATCTTTCCATATAGATATTAAAGTTTTTGAGTATACCACTTCCACAAGTGAGTTATCTTCTTGACAGAAGGGAAACTGGCTGCCCCAAAAGCCAGCCACTGTGGTTTAAGCTGGCTAACCCCCCAGTGTACACATCTTGGTGTACCCCTGCCAGTCACAGCAGAGCCCCACAAACCTGCTTCAGCACTTTCTGGTGGTGTGCAGATGTATTTCTTCTCATCTAAAATTAAATGATGACCTGTGTTGCATTGTAGCATAGTCAAGATCTTTCCTTTCTCTGTAAATGCACCAGATTATTTTATTCTGTGAACTTCAAACAGTGATTAGAGTTGTGAATGTGAGCATTACTACTACCAAGTATTGCTTTGGCTGTTTGACTCAGCTGGAAGATGCCTGGGTGTACCTGCACAGAATAAACACAAACTTGAAGCCTGGTCAGCTTTCCTCAGACTAGCAGCCTTTACTTTTGCTTTGGTTTTTTTTGAGTGAGGTAGTGAACTGTGCTGTGCTTTGAACCAGTATGCATGCAACAGTTACAAACATGTGGAAATTTGGGGCCCTTGGAGAAATGGGAAAACAGAGGGAATTCTGAGTAATCTCAGTGAAGCTGCCAGAAAGCCAGTCACTGAAGCTAATTAAAAGCTGGTATCAGCAGGGCTCCAGTGTGTCATTACCAATTATCTGTGTTCATGTTTCCAATAAATCAACTTATGTAATGTAAGAGAGGATTTTCTGTGCTTTCCTCAGTTTACAGCAACTTCTGAGGAAAGGAGTAAGAAAAATATTGTTTGTACATCCTAAATATTTACTACTTTGATCCAAGCTGCAAGTCCACTATGTCTACACAACCTACACTGTCAAGCAGTTGCTCAGCCTGTGCAGTGTGCTAAAGCAGACCAGCATTTCCAATGTACAAGTGAGGGCTTTGCCTGTAATCTGTTGTAAATCCTTCCCAGATGGTGGCCTAGAGAGAACTTTAGGTAGCTGCTGCAAACAAAGTGGCAAAAAATAGCTGCCGTAGCACAAACAATGTGCTACAGAAGTTCTGTTGCCTTCAGAAAAGGAGAGAATGCAGTTTCTGTGTGGAATACTTCTTCAAAGCTTTCTGCTTTACTTTGTTTCTGCTTGATATATGCAAATTTATTGCAGCTTCCTAAGCAAAGATTTTTCTAAAGATTTTTTTTTCTCTTTTTGTTGTCCTTCCAAAACTTTGACAAGAACAGAACTTTCTTTGTAGCAAAGCACCCTGCAAAGGTTATTTTCAAAGGAGAAATCTTTCATTCTAGGTGTCCTGTAACAGTCAATATTGTGGCCATTTCTTCTTTTCTTTCAACATTTTCCTGCCCAGGCTCTTTAGTGTTGTCTGTGTGTTGATGGAAAGCAGAATGCGCCTAAGCAGAAAATGTGACTGCACTAAAGGAATAAACTCACATTTGGGGCATCTCTAAGGTGTGTGAATTTTCTGTGGAAGACTTAAATTACCTGTTTGATCTTTCTGACTAATAACCTCGAGGAAGCTGAATTTATAAAACTTCCATTGCTTCATCCATATTTTGGGGAAACTTTTTGTGTCCACAAATGAATTCAACTGTTGCTATTTACCTGATCCACTGCTGTATAATTTATGCACTGGATCAATGGTATTTTCTCTCAGGAAGGGTGCAAAGAGGGTCTTTAATGTCATGTTCTGGCTACTGTAGCCTGCTTGTTCAGAAGATGTTCCTCATCATCATGCAATTAGTTCTATCTGTGTCTAGTTAAAACTCAACCTGTTCAGACCACTCTTGCAATTTCAGTCCTGCTTGTAGCTGTTGATCTCTTTATTGCCTACTTTATGTTGTAGCTCTACCCCCTCTTAACGTTGCCCATCACTGCATCTGGTATCAGCCAAGGCTCATTTGTAGGTGCTCTAGTAGCTCATTCTTTCAATTGTCAGTAAAGTAGTTATGTGACACTAAATGTGATTGAACTGACCCATAGTCAGACACTGAACTGTTCAGTGTGTGTGTAGTCTGTAGAGTGTTCTGGATAAAAGGGAATAGGGTGAAATACTGTGACATGCATTACAATCAGATAGCATTAAAGCAGTTAATAGTTCATCAGGTATAATATCTATGTAATGATCCCCTCTTGTTCTGAAAAATCTCCATTCAGTGCAACATGAATGCTTCAGGCATGGTTCTTACGGTTTTCTTGGAGTCCTTTTTGGAATAGAAGCCTAATACAGTGTATTATTCATAAAAAGATAAATTAATTTCTACACTAATTTGATTAATACTGGAGTTGCCCTATAACTGAATAGGTTCCATGGAATTGAGTGAGGATGAAGCATGGCATTCCCAGAGGTTTTTCTCCAGCTGTTTTCCTGTCACCAAGGTTTGAAAAGCTTTCCTGGCAGTACAATTTATAACTAATTTATGTTGGTACTTCATAGCCATCCAGCTATTATTTTTGCTAACCCTTTTAGCAGTTCCAAGGAGCAGTCCTGGTGCTAACCTCGTTTCTTGTTGAGTACCAGGGTACTGAGCGTGTGTACACAACCAACACAAGTGTGATGCAGGGGCTGATGGGTATGTTTTCTTAACCAGGGCTCCTCAGAGGCACGTAATATTTCATCCCAAATGGCATTGGTAAATGAACACTTCATCTGGCTAGCTGGATTTACTGGGGCAGATGGCATTTTACATGTGTGGTGAGAGCAGGAAGGAGACAGAGTGAAGCAGTAATGAAATTAGCTGTGTAAATGAGCCTCACAAGGTAAATCTCTTTAACCCCCGTGATAAAATGTGTGCTGTGCTAAAGCCTTGGATTATTGGGCCTGTGAAACAATATGTGCATCTGGTCAAGCCAAGATTTCAGATATAATCCCATTAATTTGAAAATAGAGGACACCACACCACTTTTTATCACACCTTCCTAGCACTTGTGCATTTGAAACAGAAATCAGCCTCCAAGTGGTACTCTACCAGTAATGCAGAAGAGAGTTGTGTGGAATTACCTTAGCTCAGCTTCAAATAACTTATTTGAATGCTAGAGATGAGATGTTTTAGCTGGAGGAAAGGTGCTTCATAAAAGTAAACCAAAATCACAGGCTGAATTGTGAGCTGTGTCTCTTCACTGTGCTGCAGTGAACACTGCAGCCATATGTGAAAACACAATGCAAAAACACAATGCTTGTGTCTGCACAGTATCTGGCACAAAATATTCCCCTGATTACTCCTTAGGTGCTGCAGCAGTAGTTGTGAGTACTATCAATATGCATAAAACTCAGTAAAATCACAGAATAGCTTGCATTGGAAAGAACCTTTAAAAATCAGCTAGTCCAACACCTCCTGCAATGAGCAAGGAGATTCTTGATGCTGCAAAACCACTAAGGCATGTTTGTGCTCATAGGTGCGTGGATGAGTAACTGCAGGTGAACCCACATTCAGTTATAGCCACAACTAATTTTTTTCTGGGAATACATATGACCCACATTTCATTTGAAATGAATTAACTGGGATTATATCTAATCCAGTTGTTACTGAAGGCTATTGAAATAGTAAATTCATGGCAAAGACTGGTCAATCACTGTATGCTGCCTGGTGAGAAAAAACACCCTGAAGCATCATGTTACTCCTGAAAAATCATTACAAAGTAATATAAGTAGTAAATCTTTATTCAGCAGGGAAATCTCACATTCTGGTTAATGAAGGGTAAAAATGGCCTGTGTAATAGTGGCCATTGTGCTATGTATAAAACCTGTATTGTTCTCACTGTTTAACTTATTCAATCCACGTGGGAACTTTTCCTACCTATTTTCAGGCTTTCTTGTTTATTCACAAATCACAGAATGTTAGGGGTTGGAAGGGACCTCTAAAGATTTTGTCCAACCCCCCTGTCAGAGCAGGACCAAAACCATGGTGAATCACTCAGAAATGCATCCAGACAAATCTTGAAAGTCTCCAAAGAAGGAAACTCCACAACCTCTCTGAGGAGTCTGTTCCAGTGCTCTGCAACTCTTCCAGGGAAGAAGTTCTTCCTTGTGTTGATTATAAGTATCTTAGTTTCTCATGAACAGGCTCTAGGGACCCTACATTTCAAAATCACATAGCTGTATTCTGCATCAGTTTAGCATACTGTGTTCAGGTTGATTTCTGTAATTTTTTTATTCTTTATTGACTGGAAGGCTATATATTTCAGAAATAGTATAAACAAAAACTGAATCATGAACATTCTGAGAAGTTTAAGCATATCACAAATAATCAGAGCAGTTTTGGGGTGTTCTGTTGTTTTGTTGGGGGGTTGTTTTTTGTGTGTGTGTGTGTGTGTGTGTGTGTGTGTGTGTGTGTGTTTGTCGATGGCTTTTCTTTGTTGAAGTATTACATGACCATGAGTTTTCTGTAGTGGGTGACTCTTCAGTGAGCTGTGGGGTTGAACAGGACAGTCCTGGGGGGCCCTTCCAGCCTCAACCATCCTCTGTTTCTGTTGAGTAGCTTTACATAGAATATACATGCGTACAGGTGTCCATAAATATAAATGTGTGTGTAGATGTATATAAAACTTGATGTAAAACAATTATTTGTTTCATTTTCATTTTAATTTAGGATAAGGACAGATACTCAGCTAGAAGAATGGGCAAAAAAAATTCAACTTCTATTTATTGTGTTCTCACACAATGTTAAGTGGTTGAATAAATATGTAAAGGAGAGTTGTTTCAGCCCTTTCTTCTCCTGTGTGCTAAAAGACAGCTATAGAGAGAATTCCTTTCATTATGTTTTGTTTGTGTTTTTTTTTTTTCACCAGTGCTTCTTAGATTTACTTATTAGGTGTATAGCTACAGACAAGAAGAAAGAAATGTTCCCTCTGCTGAAGAATTTCCTAACAGCCCATGTGAATTTCAATTTTTGGGGGGCTTGCCCAGTTGTAAGTCACTTGGCTGTACACCTCTTTGCCACTGAAACTCCCAGAGAGACCGGGATGGTGCCTGGGATGCTCTTGATCCAGAGAGGACTCTGCTGCTCCCAGCTTGTGGAATACCTCAGAGCTGCAGTGGTGGCTCAGTGGGGTGTGGACATGCAGGAGTGGTGTGTGCCCTTCCCTTCCCCAGTCTCCTCACTCTCGAGGTGCAGAGCTTGAAAGGATTTACAGGGATGTAACTTTGTCCTGGGTGCTTTTCTTTTACATGTGTTTTAGGTTTACTTCTGTTACTGTGGGATCCACCCTTATGTATGATCATTCCAAAATGAGGTTGCCTCACCTTAGAGAGTCCTTGATCACCTACTGCCAGCACTCTGCATTTTAGCACATACTCCCCATCTGTGGATGATTTGCATCTCGACACTCCTGTGATACGTTGACTGATTTTTATTCTTCTTTTATTTGGCAATCTTGCTGGCTGCAGCTTCCCTGCAGGGCGTATCTCCCTTGAAACAGCAGTTGTTGCCTCACTGTTGTGCCTTTTCCTTCCTCAGACTTACTTTTTAATGAGGAGTTCCTTAAGATCTCTTCAGCTTGCAGATCAGTCGAGTCTGTGTTAGCTCTGCAGGGTGTGGGGAGAGAGGACTGGGTGCTGTTTGCTCAGGGGTTTATTTTCCTGAGCTATATACAGGATGAGAGAGGTGTGAGATCACAGCCCCTATGAACTCACTGAAGGTATGTCATGAGTGCTACAAAAATTTTAAGAGGGCTTGGATTTTTGGAGAGGTGATCAGTTTTGAACCTGCATGCCCTTTATTGACCTTTGGATAGGCAACTTGTGGAGGTTTTTGTCAGGTATGTTGAGTTGCACATGGGGAGGCTAACAATGGGGCAATGGTACCATGGAGTCCAGCCCTGTATGAACTTGGGGGGCAGAGTTCTTCTCCTGGAGATGCTGTTTGCTCCTTTGTAATGTTTCCTCTTGGCCAGAGGAGACCAGTTCATCAGTCATGTCAATCAATATGTTTATCTTTTGAATTCATAAAATAAACAGTTGATTAAAACTGTTGGTTCTAGACAGGTTTATGGAAACATGTGCTTGACCATCCTCTTTATGTCTGTTCTTAATTTCATCTTGCCTACCTAACAGTAGAATTCATACGATTCTCTTTCTCCTGTTGCTATTATTGTTGTTGTTTAAAACTCTGAAATATTCTTGCTTATTTTCAGATCTCATCAGAAAACTAGCACAGCAGAAGTTTGGAAACACACAGGGCGATTATCAGAAGGTAAATTGTATGTACCTGCATAAAATAATGAAAAGGATGACTCTGCAATTCCATTTTGTTTCTAAAATAGGAAATAGTATTTAAAAGTTACAACAGAATGTAAGAAAGAAATTTGTGACTGTTGTGTCTGATGGCTTCCTATGAAACCTGGGACCAAAACGTTTCAAAATGTATCACAAAGAAAACTTCATAAGCCACTGTAAAGAAGCTACACATAGTTAAGGCTCACTCAAGTTCCAGCTGTAATAAGATTGTGATGTCTGTTGCACAAAGATTGAAGGCTCTTTGTACTGGAAATTACTGCACTTGGAGACCCGTTAGTGCAGGGCTCTCGGGTTGGCTTCAGCTATTGTTCCTCACAGGGCTGAATTTACATGCTGGTTCAGTGCCTTTGTAAAAGAAAGTTTCCATGGCCTACTTATACTTTAGTTTACATAGAATGCTGATCACATCAGTGATATTTTCTGTTCTCTTTTCAGGTTTGTGATTATCCTGCAACAGTGGAAATTCTTAGGGTATTTGGTAGTAAGAAAGAAAATAGAATATAACATGGATCTGACTTCAGGCTGTTCTCAGGATCAGTAGCCCATCTTTGAAACAAGGGCACTGTTTTGAGTTCCTCTGGTAGGAATCTTAACCAGGAACATGCAGTAGACATGTTAGCTCATGTGAGCTGCTTTCTTAACATGCCTGCAGTGTGGTGTACCTGTCAGGAAGACAAGTATGGACTCTACATACAGACTCTGAGCTATTTTCTTGTATCGGGATGACCTGAATGATCTTGAGGAGGGAAAGCCTTATGCTTCTGTGTCTTCCTGACCACAGGCCCATCACTGCAGTAGCCTGAAACATCTGCTTGCTGTTGAGCATGTGGGAATTGTTGTTACACTGCATCAAACAACTCTTGCTGATCCACGTGCTCTGTGAGAGTGGTGCATTGCAGATTGTACCTGCACACCCAGGCAGGAATGTAGGGTGGACTTGGTTGGCAGATTCCTTGGACAAAACCATGAAACACAAGTGATATATGTGAGTGCGAGTGTAGTATTTAGCAACTGCTGTGTAAGTTAGGAGAAATTTGACACTAATTGAGAACTGTAATTCTGTGGAGACACCTACTAAAATACTTTGTGATTATAGAGTGATTATGTGTGCTTAGGAAGTAAAAGAGAGATTTAGGCCATTTATAGGCTCTAGTTTTGACCTAAATACAATGCAAAATTTGACAACAAATTTGCAAAAGGAAAATCTATCAAGATAAGTATGGAATCCCTCAGAAGACAGAAGTATCAGTGAGAGGTTGTTGTGAAGAGGCCAGCACGGCTGTAGATGTGCCCCTGGAGGAATTTCCCTTGGGGATAGAGAAGGGTGAATGTCACATGGAAGTGTTGACTGTGGTTTTGATATCTCAAATTTGAGAGAGGATGAACTTGGAGTAGGGTTCACAAAGTGTGTGTCAGGATGATCTGGGAAATAACCAGGTCATCAGAGGAGACTGAATGTGTTTGCTTGGCTTAGCAAAATAATTGGTAAGGAAGGTGATTCCTTTTTATAAGTAGATGCAGAGAGGAAACACCAGGAAGAGGAAGAAATAACCCTGCTATTTGGGCAAAAAGATGGTGCTATCACAGAAGAAAAGGGGCAGAAAAGGGCCATGCATGTATCCATGAAAAATGACTTGCTAGTTCACCGGGCCCTGGGAACAGCCCTTCAGCAGCAAGAACAGAAAATCATCTGGATCTGATGTTTATTTAAATTTCTGCTGGCATTCCTCTGTGTCTTTTTTTTATACATATATAAAAAAACCCAACTTATTTGAAAAATGTGTTACTTACCCAAGAGGCCCTTCCCACTTCTGTCCTGCATGCCTCTGTGTTCCCAGTTGGACTCCTACCATCCACATCTTCCCATCCCCTGTCAGGGCCAGCAATCTGCCAGCACAGCCAGCAGCTGAGCACAGCCCTGTGCCTGCTCAGAGGGAGCCAGCTCAGAGCTGCTGCCACTGCTTTACTTCTGCTGGGATATGTGCTTGCTGAAAACAGTCATCATCATACTTGGTACCAGATTTTTAAGGGAGGTGAAGCCTTTCTGTTCCTCCCAGTAAAAGTGTAGTCCAGAACATCTTAAGCACATCGTACAGCAGAAGCTTCATAAAGATGTGTATGATGCTGAAACAATTTACTAAAACTTGAGAACACTTCTGATTCTCACACATTTTTTGTGTGTTGAGGGGTCTTGCTGCCTTTAGCTTGTCCACGTTCCTTCTCTCTTCCATTTATGAGAAAGGGCAGAGTGCTACCAGCTGTGAACTTGTCATACAGAGATGAGGAGGAAAAATACCCAAAAAATCTGTTTCCCTTGTGGAAACAAAGGGGAAAACAGATTCTTCTGAAATTCCTGTAATTGAATATTTAGTTGTCAGTGTTCTTCTGAAATTATAGGTAAGAAATCCATTATGAATATGAAGGACTTCTCCAGTCTTTCTAGAATGCCTTTTCCTTTTTACTTCTTAATACCTACGTAATTAGTGCAAAGTGATGGTGAATTTTGTGTAAAGCATTAAGGTCCCAAAACTGCCACTAAAACTGCTGGGTTTATGCTGAAGGAAAATAGGCATTGAAAAGAACTAATGAGTCAGGAATATCATGGGTCAGTTATGACAGGTGGAATACATGAAGAAATTGCTAAACCACAGAAGTGATGCAATCTCTGGCCTTCTGTTCTGTTCCTGATGATGGAAATTATATGAAACAGATGCTTTGTGCAGAAATAGCTGCTCTGTTGTTGGTTTAGGGTGTAAATATTTGTTGGGCAAATGCTAGATTCCTTTCACTTGCCAAGGAGACCAGAAATTATCTGCTATGTATTTTATAGTAAATAATTTTCCATAATTATTGAATGGCGCTTCTATGCGTTATTTTACTTTAGAGATTTTTAATTATTATTGTTTCTATGTTGTTAATTGTTTTGGTCATAGTTATTTATTCATGATTCACGTGATTTGTTTTTGTGCATGCTGCCTGTGTATTATACACATTCTCCATTTGTTTTGACTTCCACAGCCAGAAAATGTTGTCCTCACTCTTCAGGTAATGTCTTATGGTAGATGTGTGTCTTTGAAAAGAAACTAACCACATCTGTCTACCCTACTTCTGTTAAAACGTCCCTAACTAGTTTTAAAGTTATTTAAAATGTGTTTTTCCATCTAACCTGTTTTAAACATTGCCAAATTATTTCTGAAGTGTTCAGCTAGCTAGAAAACAGCAATTTTTTTCAAAATCTAGCCAAGTTCTTCTTCCAAGCATCTAGTTTGTATTCTTCAAAAGGGATAACAGCTTTTAACCAGTAATTAATAATAACAATTAGAAAAAAAATAGATTTCATCCCAGAATTGGTAATTAGGTCATAAATTTGCAACTCTGCTAATGGTGATGGTTGCTGTATCTGGATCAGTTGGTAATTGGGGTTTGTGAGGAAGGGCATCATCAAAGCTGGAACTGGAGCATGATTGATAGCTTGTGAGAAATTGTAACTTATTTTGCAGGACAATATACAGCCTCAGTTACATCCTTTTACTGCCGAGCTGTCCTTGTGCTGGGGGATTAGTAAATCAGAAGAGGGCTCAAAGCCCTAGTGTGAGAATTAAATCTCCTAAATTTGAGAAAGGAATGGAGAAAACAGATTTATCAGGGAGGGAAGACCACTGGGGCGTGCCCACCCTGTGCTTCCTACCTCTGCGTGCAGGCACCTGCCCAGTCCAGTCCTGGTGTGCTGCCCTGTGTTCTGGACAGAGGGAACCAGCAAAGCCACCTTGCAGCTTGGCCCCTGAAGCCACGTTGCCTAGTGTGGGGCCATGCCAGGGCTGCCTGGTCCAGCCTCTCTGTCCCGAGGCGCAGCTGCCAGTGGCAAGGCTGGTCAGGGTATTGCACTGCATGGCTCCCCTCTCTCCTGCCAGCTTTTCAGAGTATCCTTTTAGTAGCTGCTGCTGTGCTGCTTGGCAGCAGAATAAATATCCTTGCCTGAGAGAGCTTAAAATCCAACTCCTTCACCTTTTCCAGTTTTTAAGCAGTTTTTAGTTCAGCAGTTCAGAGAAACCTCTGCAGTCAGTCATCTGGTGGAACATTTCCCTTTGCACTCCGTGCGAACGTTCATGTTCATAACTGGTTAAGGAGGAGAACAAGTTCAGCCTCCCTAACCCCTCCCAGATAAGTGTTGATCTAGTCAGCCTTGCTGACAGTTGTGGAGCCTTTCTGGAAACGGATGTGAGGAACAATAAATTTGTGTTCCAGGAAATAAAATGTGTTAATTTTTAACCTGTTTCCATTTCATCAGTTCACATTTGTTCTTTGTGACCTTATTTCTCTTTTAGCGCTCACTCCTGTAGTTCACCTCACCTATATTCCAGCTACATTAGCTAGTAGTAGCTACAATGTATCCTCTTTTTTGTTTGTTTGTTTGGGGTTTTTTGGTAAAAGTTTGTCAATTCCTGGCAAAACACACCAAGTCTCAGTAACTTTGTAGATGGTTTAGTCTGTAGATGGTTTAGTCTGTGGTTGAATTTTTAATTATTTGCTCTGTGTTGATTGCAGTTACTGTGTGATATCTGCTATTACCACTGTTTTTGTCTGAATTACAGGCCATCTACTATGAAATCGGTTTTATAGTCTCCGCAGCCTTGGGATTGCTATTTATTTTGTTACTGCCTCTTGTGGGACTTTGCTTCTGTATGTGTCGTTGCTGTGACAACTGTGGTGGGGAAATGCATCAAAGACAGAAGAAAAATGCTGACTGTCAGAGGAGCTGTTTTGCAACATTTCTTTTTGTTGCTTCTTTAATAATAAGGCAAGTGTAATACAGAGAACAATATGAAGCTTGGTATAGCACTAATTTTGCAGTGTCATATGACAAACAATGTTACTGTATTAGCCTACAGGTGCAGAAATTACTTTATTAGACTAAGTAATATTATTAAAGAAAACATGACTGCATTATAAAAATGGTGCTGCCATTGCTATCCACAGGTAACTATTTACTCGAGAGGAATGTAGGTATGAAACAAAAAAAAAAAACCTCAGCTTGAATTTGGCAAATGAAATTTTTGCCAGTTTGAAAATGGCAATTTCAGAATGTTATGGTAAACTTAGGAACATAAGACACTGTGTCCTTTGTTCAGTTACCATCCCACAGAAACCTGAGGTACAACATTCTACTTTGTTCTTGATAGTATAGTAGTGGTCAGAAGAGCAATTGGGTGACATCCCTCAGTTCATGCTGTTCTCCAGATTTTTTTAATAGTTCAAAATACTAAGTTTCCAGTTGGGCATTGAGTTGAAAACAAACACTCTCTGTAAAATCCTGGAGTTTGGAGACACTTTTGTGCTGTTGGCATTAGGACCATAGCCCTGTGCTGGGTGTGGAATGGCTGATGAGGGACTCTATCAAGACATATCTGAGATGCTTTCAAAATACATTGTTTGCTTTCAGGCTCTTTATTTTCCTTCAACTTCATATTTTAACCTGACTACTGTCCATATTTTGTGATTCTCTTAAAAAAAATCCAAGTTCTTTGGTCTATACTGTGTCACTGTTCAGTCAGGTGGGACTGACTTTGTCAATTCACTGTAATCTAGAAATTTTTCTTTCCTTTTTACTACTGTTTGCCTTGACTAATTGAGACTTTACCTATGCTCAGATTTAGGCCACGTGGATGCCATGTATGGGAACATTTTTTTTTTGCTCCCAGACATCACCAACATGTGTGATGCTTAAGTATTCTGAAGACCAGAAAGCCGGGTGTTATTGCAGGGGACAGGTAATTCTCTGCCATGATGACAAGACAAAAGTTCTTTGTAGCACAATGGTGCCTTGAAGAAAGTCAGTTATTAAATTACCTCTTGCATACTGATACTGAAGGTAGCTCACAGAGCTTGCCTGCTGGCTTTACACCAAGCACTGCAGGATGCTGTGTCTGGTTCTAAAGGCTGGTGAGTGTTGGCTGTCAGCAGAGAAATCGAGATTGTCCCCTCTAGTCGGCATCTCTACCGTGTGCATTTGCTGCCAGCTACTCTTACACTGTTAACCATACCCAGCTTTGTCAAACACTTCTTCCCAGATTGTGACTGGCAGATTAGTGGTCCTCAGTAACATGCTTTCCAGGACTAGGGAAACTGCCTCTTTAACTCATCCTTCTGTCTCCTTTTGTGCAAGGCATCAGGAGTATCAGATGCTTACCCTACGGGAGTGGTTGGGCTGAGGTTTCCACATCATCTCATATGACTCCCTGGCTAAGTCTCTAATGCTGTCAGTGCTGTGCAAAGCAAGGCAGGATTTTACAAGGCTAATACTACTGACCCCAACCTGACCGAGCTCTCGGGTCTCCAGTATCTCTGTACAAAACAGAATTCTGCTGCCCTTCCTGGATCTTCTTTCACAAGGGAAGAGAAGATGCCATGCCTGGATCTATTTAAGCCCTTGTCAGTTTGTGTCCTCCTACACTGAAACATGAAAGGATGGTCTTGTTGGTATCCATTGCCCCAACAGAAAAAAAAAAAAAGAGCCTGAGATTTACTTAGAACTGTTTCTTCATTTCTTTTACTGTACTCAGGTCTTCTTGTGGATTTATACTCTATTTTTCCCACAAGTTACTATGCAATTTCAGCTTAGATGGATTTACCTGTAGATGTTCCTCCAAGATCACACTTCTTAAGGACTGTGCCACAGCAGAACAGATAAGATGTGACAATAATCCAAACAGTTTATTCCTGTTCAAGTAAAATGCCTGTGGCTACTTGCAGACAGAGTCAAAAGAACAAAAACTTTTGTTCCTCTGCTAATACAGGGTTACATCAAGGTGTGCTGTGAAATCACTAAGGTGGGTGCTCTCCTTATTCAGGTATAGTTTAAAGTTCATGCAGAACTGGGGAGCTCCTTTGAGAGTATGTCTCCCAAACCCTTTCCAGGTGACTGGAATGCCCTAGACACCTTCAGCAAATTCCATGCTGTTTCAGAAGAAGTCTTTAGCAAGGCAGGCATCCCTCAGAGTAGCCTGAACCCACACCTCTGCCAGTGGAGCTTTTCTTTGAAGGCCCTTCAGTGGAACATACATACAGACAGCTGCTGGAAAGAACAGGAGGGATTTCTAGGGCATGGACTTCTTCAGTATTACCATCTAAGTGTATGTTCTGCATCTTCCTCTCTTATAGTGCCAGCCATTCTGGAATTCTCTCATTTAAGGGATTATAACTTTGAAGATCAGAGGTCCAGAGTCTCTTTCCTTGTCTGGGAAAGGCAGGTTAAATGCACAATAGAGTGTATTAGTAAGGGAAAGACTCTGAATGTGGAGCTTGCAATAGATTGTGTATATAGACAATAACTCTAGAAAATTCTACTAACAGCTTTTGTAGATGTCAACATGCAAGCTCACACTGACCTACATATATTAGAATATTTCAGTTTTTGATTTCAAACTTGGGGAACATGGTTTCTTTTCATTTTTCCACTGATAGAGTGCTCTGGTGTTTAGGATGAGGTTTTAGTACTAAGTTCACTGGTGTGATATGTAAAGGAAATACTAAGATGAAAGGGTTTGGTTTTTTTTTCTAAAAAAAACCTCTATGCAGATCTGCCCTCTGAAGATGAGGCGTTTATGAGTACTTTCCTCAAGCAGAGGTAGAAGAAACAAGTCAGAAGACTTGTTATTACATTCACAGTTGCTTATCTTCAAGTAAATAGTTTTGTCTCATTTTGCAGTACATTCACTTTGTGTTTGAGATACTTCTTTTGGTAGATTAAGTCCAAAATACACACAGAGTTTTTGGTAATTTACTATTTTTATGCATGAATGTTGTCCTATAAAGTATTGCTAAAGAGCATATGCTGTAGAAATAATCTATCAAATAGGTGTCTGAGTAGGATAGCTATTCCAATACATCACTAAAACAATTCTGTGCTTCTTTTCAAAGGTTAACTGGGAGTTTAGGGACAGAGACCTGCTATTGCATTTTATTTCCTAGTCATCTGCAAGCTTGGGCAAACTTATTTGGAAAGAAATGTATTTTTTTTATTAGTTCTCCCATATCATAAAGGCAAGGAAGAGACATTTGATTTTTTAAGAAAGTGTACATTACAATACTAAATTTTATACTGGGGATAGGAAGTGTCCAGGCTAATGGATAGAAAAACATATAGTCAGTCTTCTGTCCTTCCACAAGAGCTTGTGTTATACATAAGTTCTTTCTTGAAGCTGTGGCTGTTAATATGTACAAAGCTAGGGTAATCCAAGTCTGAAGGGAGTGATACTTGGTATCTTGGGAAATACCTCATGCAGACTCCTTAGAAATCCTCTTGGCTTTGCCAGATTGGTCATGCATGGTGTTCAGAACCCGGAATCAACATTATTTGACAGAATTGATGAAAAAGTTAGTGTGGAAATCTCTAGCCCATTATTTTGTAAAATTTATTAGCTAGTACTGAGGAAGGTGACATTCTTCCAGTATGTAAATATGTTCAAGGTTTTTATTCTGTGAATTGAAAATTTTGCAAATACAGCTAAAGGAAAAGCTTGAGTCTCTCCCCTGCAACTGGAATAGTAACACATCAGTCTGTGAAACCTGAGAAGAAATTGAGCATGGAATATCTGGCTCCTGAAGAGGCTGTTTAAACAGTTCTCTAATCTGTTAGCGAAAAAGCAGTGTCCTTTTAATTCCTCCTTTATGACTTTCTCCTTATTGAATGTTAACTCAAGGCTTAGTTATATAATAAATAGTTTTTTCCTCTCTCATGTTGTGTGTTTATTAAGTTACATTCAGAATGTAGTCACAATTATTCTGAGTGCCTTGTCTCCCTAAAGCATCTCCACTATCTTGTTTCCTCCCACTCCTTCCATTTAGGAGACTGAAAAGAAAAATGATCGTGCTCAAGTCTTACAAAGTACTGTTTTGTTAGCTTCCAATTGACCTTTCTGCTCTGTGAGCATAACACTGAAAGGACATAAAGAAGCTGGCTGTCCAAAGAACAAGGATGTTGTTATAAACTCCAAACCTCAGAGTGACATACAAATGTTTACTTTTCCTAATAGCTCGAGATGGTTTGTTTTCTGATGGAAAACAAGCAAACAAAAAAAGAAGGTAGTAAAGTTTTAAAAACAATTACCATCACTGTAGAGTGAACAGAACTAATGTGTCCAAAATGAAATTGCTTACTTCTGCTGATGTTGAAAGCTACTCAGTTTCTTGGCATTTTATGCATTCCAAGTTCTCATTCCGTAGGTGGTAGCTGATGATAACAGCTGCTCCAGTGCTACTTGCAGTGGAAATTAAACTATGCCCATTTGCTTTAGCTAAATAAGTAGCAAGATAAACGTCGGTGCTCATTAGTGATTTCTGGAAATGTAGTTAATCGCCACTTTTGAAGACATAGCTGAAAATGTTGGGCAGAGAAGCAACTTTTTAATGTCAAGCTCTGTCATTCTCTTCTGAATGGTTTTGGATATTGAGAAAATTGTTAGTGAAGTGATTCTAATGAACCAGTACCTGTAGCTTATAGTCGTGCCATCTCTCCCTGTATCATGCTCTGAAATCAGAATTTTCCTACCGAAAGTATTTGTGAGAGCAACAAAAAATCTTGTAGTTGAGACCAGTTTTACCAAGAGAACAAGCCTTTGCATTGTTTGGGAAAGATGAAAGAGGAAAACCAAAATAAAGATGAAGATGTGGGTTTGGATCACTGATAAAGAGGAGATGAGCATCATCAGGGTGTTTGCTCTTACCTTGTCAGGATGTACAAATCATGTTATTTTAGGTAACTGCTTTCTGCCTTCTCATCTCTCAGTTATGTCTGTATTCTGAATTCCTTTGAACATGCTTTCTTTGGATCAAGAATTATACTTTTGATACATCTTTTGCACCATAGAGAGCCTGATACGAATTTTCTCTAAGTCTTATTTAAAATTAGTAGTATTTAGGTCTTCTTCCCACCCCAACTCAGGAAGTTTGACAGTCTGGGAGGAGAACAGTACCACTTGTGTTAGTGACACCCTTCTCCTGTTGTGGGGGTGTCTGTAATCGCCTTGCAAGGGCTGCTGCTCTGGACTGAGCTGGTGTACCAGGTGTACTACAGACAGACAACAAATGTGCTGTCCAGGAATTGCCTGTAATGCACCTGACTGCAGCTTCTAGGCGATGTCTGCCCTTTGGGGATGCTTCATGTCTTTGTTGAGTGCTGTCTGCTAGGTAATCTGCTAGTTAAATCTAGTTAAAGAAGCACAAATTTAGTGCTTAACCCACCGTGTGAGTTTGTAGTCAGCCTGCTTTTGGGACTCTCTCCATTCTGGTTACTCTTGATTTTGCTGGTACTTATCTGAAAGGTTAACTCTTGTAAATGTGAGATGTTTAAAAATCAAAGTAATCCTTCTTTAAGTCTATTTTACACCTAAACTAAACAAAAAAACTAAGGATCATGTATGCTAATAGAACTTTTGAAGCCTCTCGTGGGGACTTTTAAATGCTTTTTTAGTTCCTGTTTGTGCAGATCTGCCACACTGTAATTAGAATTTTACAGTGGGGAATGATCAAATAGAAAATAATCAGCAGCATTGCTGACTGAAAGCCTATCTCACTTTGCACTTCTTGTTTTTAATATTAGGAAATGCTTATATATTATTTTAGCATTGCTAGAGACTATTCATGTGCTTTTAAAAGATCTATGCAATTATGTGAATAAATTGGGCCATTATGAGTAAATGTTGCTGAAGTTTTCAAATGTAAAATACTCCTTTTCACAGTCAACTTCTGAGCATTTGCTTGTAGCTGTGTCAAGGTTAATGATACTTGTAAAAGAGCCTAACATTTGGAAGTCGGGTACAATTAGTCTAGGCTATGCACATTGTCTGACAGCATCAATGCAAATGGATATGTAGTTGTATGTTAATAACTTCTGAAGACATTTTCCCTTCTGTTTTTTGAATTAATATGATATTGGCCCTTTTGGCTAATTCCTCTACTCTGCTGCAAGGTGCATTTGAGAACTTGTAGTAAGAATTAGAGAATCTTAAAATTCTGGAGACCTTTATCTTGATAATGTTGAACTTTTTTTTCTGTAGTTTTTTGGTTCTGTTTTATGTCAGAATGTGCATTTACAGTGATAATCTCTCTTATCTGTATTTTTTGTAGTGTTGGAGTTCTCTGTGCATATGCTGCCAACCAGCATTTGACTAACCAAGTCCGAGGAGCAAAGAAACTGGTTAACAGTAATTTTAAAGACCTGAAAGTTTTCCTTAACGACACTCCAGCGGTAAAGATTCTTCTCTTTATGGGGAGTGGGGGTGGGAGGGAAAAGAGGCAAGAAAGAAGTATTGCATAAGATGATTGTTACTTTCTCTTTGATATACATCACTCCTGCAGTATTTTGCTTACCCTTTGTGTCTGTCTCATGACATAGACTAAATGATGCCAGGTAAGACATCTTCACGCAGCAGTAGGTGTTTGAGAGTTGTCCTGCTGGATCAGTGTTCTTTGAGCAACTTTTGAGCTGTACTCCTGGAGTATGCTGTGATGATGCTTGTAGGCCCTTCTCCTACTGAGCTACTCTTACTCCTTCACTAGTAGAAGGTGAATGATTTGGAAAAATATGGGTTTAAAAAGTAGTATATGAAAATTTGGATTCTTGTTGCTCTTTCTTGTTTCCTTGTATTTTGGACTTGCATGTGCTGTAGAATTGAGCTACAAGAATTTATTTTCCAGAAGTTCTTCTGACTGTTTTTTCTTTAAAACAGTGTCATACTGTGCTTTACTGAAGAGGAAAGGTTCTCTCCTCTTTATAAAAAGGAGTTCCAAAAGCAGTCCTCTACATTTGTTTTGTGCATCATAAGATGCTATTAAGGAAGACTTGTAAACATTCCTATGTGCAAACTTTAAATCTTTATGGATTAAGAGGGAAAAAAGTCCAGCAGTCCTATTACCTTGACTTTCATTAATTTAATTAATGTAATTAATCTGTTTTATTTCCACATGAGTGCTGAATTAGAAATAAGTGGAATTAATGTAATTATGTGGGATTCATGAGTGTGGTAACATCCCAGTCACTGTAACTGGGCCATTTTTCTGCTGATAGGACTATATGAGAACAGGCAACCTCTAGGGAATGCCATTAAATGTTTCCATCTCTGGAGTGGTTCCATACAGAATTATTCATTTGTGCATGGTTGAGATATATGGCAGGAAGCAGGGGTCACACCAATAAACTCTCTCTTGAGACAGAGTGCCTTTTGTCAGTCTGCAGCTGACTCAGGGCACAGGAAGATGTCATCCAGTTGCATCAGAAACCACTGGACTCCACATCATGCTGAGTTCTGGCAATAGGAAAAATCAGAATGGAAAATCTTATCATTTAGAAGAAGCCATCCCAGTAGAGGAAAAAAAAAAAAAAACTCAGACTACCTAAAAAGACAATAAAAAAATGCATGAATTACTGAATTTAGGTGTTTGGTCTGGAACACTTGTGCCAGGGGTTTCTTGAAGTCTTGGGTAGTAGATTCTCTAGTTTCTATACAGGATTCTTAATTGAGGTTTTTATAGGCTTGATGTCACTTCAATGATGCAGCCATCAGATATATATTCTAAGTAATTTTGTTAGCCAAGGTGCATGAGTATCATGTACACATGCATATATATTTCTGAGAGTTTCTTGAAGGTATAGAAAGACTTCAGCTTCTTGAAAAAGTTGTAGAATCCAACTAATTGGCTATAAAGCTCTAAAATCCTAACTAATGTCCTTGACTCATCAGTATGAGGTGTACAGCATGTAAGAGGATTTATAAAAAGAAGTCACATTAAGGGTTCATGTCATAGGAGATTTGCAGACTGTAAGTATTGGGTGATAACACTCTTAGTTATACAGAATCACCTTTTGCCTGTGACATTGCTGGAGAGAATGCAAAGCCTGCAGCCCTGCAAAATTTCAGTCCTTTAGTTAGTCTAAGAAGACAAAATAAACAAGCAGAAGTGTATCTGTGGTCTTTGTAAGAAACAGGTTTTTTTCCTCCTTTTTTTCAGAAGGAGGTCTGTCTCATACTTTGTAATTTAATGCATCCACTGCTGTATGATTGATAGACTGGTTTGAGGGTGGGGGTTTTTGCCTGTTAGGTTTGGTTTTTTTCTTTACACAGAGTTTGAGCCTGCAAGCCAGATGTACACTGGGGTACACATTTGAGTCACTTCTAAAATTGGAAACCCATTTGTAAGTGTGTTAACTTCTACTCAGTTGGTGTAGGATTCATAATGCATTCTTTTCAACATGCAGAAATCAGTGAAGGTTATTTAATGTTTGGTTTGTTTTCAAAATGAGTATAGTAATATTTCCACTTGGGATGGTTCTTTGATAGCCTTTTATCCAAACCCAGGATCTGGGTTTGCTGTTTTATATTGTTTACAGCGTCTTGATATAGCTCAGGTTGTGACTGTGCCAAATCCACCCTGGGATAAGGAAAGCTGTTTCCATTAAGACTGAACAGCCAGCTTCTTT
The DNA here is from genome assembly GCA_025447755.1 of Corythornis vintsioides. Lineage (NCBI taxonomy): Eukaryota > Metazoa > Chordata > Aves > Coraciiformes > Alcedinidae > Corythornis > Corythornis vintsioides. Next base: position 133,273 of record JAOEGS010006393.1, on the reverse strand, counting down.
CCCCAGGAGCTCTGGGAGCCTGCCCAGATACCTGCCAGTCTGGTCAGTGAATTGCTCCAAAGTTACCACCTCCCATCAACTTGCCACATGCTTCTCTGTGAAGGAGGAACTGATGCTACTGGAAAATCAAATAACAGAGGGGAAGACATGAAACACCTTATTGGCCTGACTGACCTGAAGCATGTTTCATAAGGCCATAGTTCTTGCTACTTAACACTTCTAAGCTGAATCATTTACCCCAGAGATGTTCCAATCAAAGTAGATTTTTCCAATCAAACACGTAATCTGTTATGTGCAGTTCTACCAAGCAAGGTTTTGAAATAGTTTGAAACACTGAATGTTAGGGGTTGAAAGGGACCTAAAAGATCATCTAGTCCAACCCCCTGCCAGAGCAGGATCACCTTAGACCCATGTCACTGTTAGCTGAAACCAGTAGAGATCCAGGATTTGGTGGGTTTGCACAAATATTTTCATTGTTTCAAAGTGGCAGTTTATTTAAAAGTATTAATTTCTTTTCAGTTATTTGAATAGTATTTTTGTCATCTTTTCAGCAAATTGACTACTTGGTGAGCCAGTACAACACAACTAAGGATAAAGCCCTCTCTGACCTAAATAGTAAGTGCTTTCACATAAAGGGGGTTAGTGATGTGTATTTAAAGACTTCAGTAAGATGATGTAAATAGTTCATAATGCAAAGAGAAATTTTATTTATGAGAATGGTTTTCAGGCAGAAATGCTATTCTCAGTGGTAAATGAGACTTAAAATTATTTTCACATAAAATGTCTCAGAGCTGGTGCAATGAATATTATTTACTTAATTAAAAGTAATTTAACAAAGTACTTATGCAATAAGTCCAGTTAATATTTTATTTTCCTCTTTATAGTTCAGTAACCACTAATGCTTAATGTTTTTTTGGAATAGTATTCCTCAGTTTTTAACTGTGGAGTCAAGTGTCAAGGAACTTAACTATCAGTTGTTTTTATCATTCCAGTAAGTGAGAGCTCTTGGTATTTGTTTATTTTTGTTGCTATACCTTTGCCCTCTACTTGGCTAGAAGTGGAGGTATAAGCTTATCTTCTTGTTAAAGCTGCTTAATGTATTTGCCATTTCAGAATGAGCAGTTGAAGAGCAGGATAAAAAACTTGAAATACAGCAGCTGCACTTTCCCCTGCAGCACAACTGCAAAATGAGGCATCACCTTCTAAAGCTCTCAGTAAACAGGAACAACCAAACCACTGATTTTATGATTTTTGGGGTTGTTCTGTTGTTTTTGTGTTTGTTAATTTTGTTTGGCTGGTTGTTTTGTTTTGTTGTGGGTTTGTTTTTTTGTTTTTGTTTTTTTTATTTAAGCATCACTTTCTGACACTGTTGCCTGGATCAAACTATGCAACTGTGGCAGCATGCTGCTCGCAGTGTATTGGTTTATCATGCTCAGATTCAATGCTTCTGCCTAGGTTTAAAACTTGTTTTAAAGGTAGTTTTCAATGAAGTCAGCTTGGCATACCCTGAGATCAATGTGACTTGTCTATAGTTGGCTACCAAAGTGCATTGAATGTGGATGTGAAAGTAGTAGTAGTCTTCCCACTTAATTCTAAGCAGGAACACTCTGGTCTGAGAAAATGTTTGCCATCTTTAAGTCAACAACAATAGTAATAATTTGACATCTGCATTTCAAATGCTAGCTTGTAGATTCCCAGGCATTCCAAAACAAAAATTCACATTAAATACTTGTTCTCTGTGCCAATTTAATGTCGTAACAGGAACCTAGCTGGTGCTGTGAGAGTGCTCACAACGCTACAAATAAGATAGCTTTTATTTCCTTGAAATACCAGAATTAAGTGTGTGACACCTGGGACAAAATTATTCTAAGGGAATCAACAGTACCATGAACCCTAAGAGAAATGTAGATGAGTTCAGTTTGCCTACCCTAAGGAAATGCTGAGAAGTGTTTTCTTCTTGATAAAAATTCCCATCCCAAGCCAGACATGACAGACCAGACAGTGCTGACAGTAATGGATGCTTCTGTACCACTGCAGTATTCCCATCTCATCAAGAGCAAAAACTCAAAAAAAAAAAGCTGTTCAGCGTGATCTGAAAATGAAGGGGACCCAGTGACTGTCTAAAGGATGTGTTACATTAAGATGCTTCACCAAACTCTGATCACTGTGTCTTCTTCACAGAATCACAGAATGTTGAGAATTTGAAGGGACCTTGAAAGATCATCTAGTCCAACCCCCCTGCCATAGCAGGATCACCTAGAT
>JAOEGS010006393.1:99877-130911 GCA_025447755.1 Corythornis vintsioides | reverse complement strand
CAGGTCACACAGGAACATGTCCAGGCAGGTCTTGAATTTCCCCAGAGAAGGAAACTCCACAACCTCCCTGGGCAGCCATAGCAGGATCACCTAGATCAGGTCACACAGGAACATGTCCAGGCAGGTCTTGAATTTCCCCAGAGAAGGAAACTCCACAACCTCCCTGGGCAGCCTGTTCTAGTGTCTGTCACCCTCACTGTGAAAAAGATTCTCCTTATGTTTACATGGAACCTCCTAAGTGCCAACTTGCACCTGTTGCCCCTGGTCCTATCAGTGGACAGCCTGGCTCCATCCTCCTGAAACTTACTCTCTACGTGTTTATAAGCATTGATGAGGTCACTCCTCAGTCTCCTTCAAGCTAGAGAGCACCAGCTCCCTCAGCCTTTCCTCATAAGGGAGGTGTTCCACCCCTTTCTTGCTGAACTAAGCTTCATTCCTGTTCAGGCAGTGAGACAGCAAGGTTTGGAGGTGAGGATGGCAGTGGGTAAGGGTGAAGCCAGTGCTGTCTGCATGAGGAGGCAGGGACTGGAGACACAACGCTTAACACTCTTAAGGGATTTCAAGAGATGGCTGGCAAGTCTGGGTTCTGGGTGACCTTGACATTGCTGGATACATGAGGAACAGGGCAAAGGAAAATAATCAATTTTCTGTTTATCTTGTACTCCAAAAAAGTCATGTGTAGTGAAAGAGTATGTAATGAAATTCCTGTCCAGATGTTGGATGGATTTTGGGGGTGGGAATAAACTGTTTCCAAAAAACTAGTAAATGCAGTAAATATGTATTTTGGAGGCTGTTGAAATGTTATTTGTCTTTACCTATATGGTCAAATGCTAGTGAATGTCCTCTGCAAAATTATGATGCATGGCTTTCACTTATAGGCCTATAGCTAGTTAAAGGAGAGCTGTGTTCCTGTGTTACCTTCTGTCACTAAGTTCTGATGGTCAGGCCATAGGAAAAATTTAATAATATGTGTACACTTTGATAAGTAGAAGTCTGATGGTACCTATGCTAAAAAGTGTTTAGTATAAAATGAAGTTTTCTTAATCTCTCCATATTACAGATGTTGGACCTTTGCTGGGAAATAGAGTTCAGGAACAGCTAGGAAAAGAAGTACGTCCTGCACTTGATGCAACTCTAACAATGGCAGGAGGTAAAGATGTACTTGCTGTTGTATTTGTGCTCTGTTGCTATGGTGAGACAGGCATCATCTTCTAGTGCCCAACATGAGATGACTTCATACAGTACCATGTTTCCATTTACCATTTTTATACATGCCTTGATGTTTCTTTTAAACTGAGGATTTCATAAATTTTAAGGTTTATAAATATTTTTAATACTAAATCAAGGATTATGTGCTATTGTTGATACCTAGTTTCAGCAGTCATTGAAGAGATGTGAGATCTTGACTTCCCTGTGCTGGATGATTTCCCTTTCCATTGAATATAAAGGAAAAAAACACCCAACTAAAAAAAACCTGCTTTCAGAGCTGTCCATATAGGTCTTTGCAAGTTAGTCTTTGAATGGCCTCACCCTACATGCTGTCAAGACTATTATGACAGTGCTCCTTGTATCTTTGAGTTTTGCATTGCTCATGCTTAGTTCTGTCTCCCTTTAAAGAAAATATTCCCTTGTAATTTTTTTCTATTTAAGGCTTTTTTTCAGGAGTCAGGTACAGCTTATAGAGCAAAGGGAAAGACATTCATGAACTTGCATTGTTCTGTCTTGGTTTTATTTTTTTTACCCATGAATTCTTTCTCATGCACTTGTCATCATTCTCCTTTTTTGCTTTATTTCTTTTATTTGTCTTGAAGTCAAAGTGGAAAGGGCTATTAAAGGTAAAAAAATATTATAAAACCATGTGTTGTGTGAAGTGCACTTTATTTTTGTAATGTGTGCTTTTAGTAGTATCTGTGTGGTTTTATGTCTACTAACACCTATTCAGTGTTTTGTTGGGTGTTTGGGTTGGTTTTTGTTTGGGTTGGTTTTTTGTATTTTGTTTTTTTGTGTGTGTGATTGGGATGAGATCTAAAGCCAAACAGTGTTGAACACTGATTCTTCTTGGTGAACCTACATGATCTCTTTCCCTTTCATCTTGCAGCTACATAATTTGTGAGTTAAATTATGAACAAAATACTGAAAATAAGATATGGGCTTTCTTTTAATTTCTCATAACCAAGTGTTAAAGTTCTTACTAAAACCACTGGGTAAGAAGAGGTTAGGGGAAGGGTAGAAAAACATATCTGGGAAGTGGATAGAATCTCAATTAAAAATGTGCCTGAGCACATTCATTTGTTAGTAGGAAAACAAGAGTGGTATATTTTTATGTGTAATAAATATGTATTCCGTGCTAGAGGGTTTTTCTGAGGAGGCAGAGTGATTTAAATCGGTATTGTTAGGAACATCATAGCATTTACACATGTGCACTTTCAGTATCTGTATCTATACACTGGTTTCTAACAATCTTTTTTCAAAAAACATCCTTGCAGCCATCAGAGAAACGAAGGAAGCCCTGGAAAATGTGAGTGTCTCCATGGAGGTTTTACAGGAGGGAACAGAGAGGCTTCATGCAAACCTGACAGATGTTAAAATGCATCTGAACAACACCCTCAGTGATTCTGCATGCTCTGCAGCTCAGGCTGCCTCAACTTGCAATATCATCAGGAATTCATTACATCAACTGAACATCAATGCCAATTTCAGTGGGGTAAGAGGATATTTTTCAGATTCTTACAGTGTGATTGCCTAGAATAAGTGCAGCTTAATGGCTCGGTGTGTGCTGTCACTTGTAAGATAAGTGGTCTTCCCTCATTCTGTGTTTCTGGGTAATTCCAGTCACTGTTTTCATCTTCTGTGTAGAAGAGGATAAAATGTGTCAACCAGCTACATTAAAGTGCTGCTCTGGGCAGTGAAATAATCTGCTCTCCCAGAAATGCTGAGGTTAAGCTTTGCTTTTGTACAGCAAAGGTTTCAGGGGTGTGCTACACAGATTCTACTACAAATCATCTTTCCAATTTCCTTACCTGCTCTCCTACATTTGAAATATTTAGTAAATGAGCACTACTGCTATTTGATGTGACTCAAGAATGCTTTTTGCTTCCTAGTTGCCAGGAGTGAGCTCACAGCTTGCCAAGGTCAATGATGTCCTTAAAATAGACCTTTCTAGTCTGGTTCAAAAGGTATGTTTCCTGACAAGCTTGTAAACTGTTAATTAATGAACTGGGATACTTACGTACCACTTGTTTTCCTTTGGCTTTCTTGAGAACAATTCTCTTGTTCCCATCTAATCCTGTCTTGTGATGGATATCTCCCCTTATTATTCCATTGCTTGGCCAAGATTTAATATTTGAAAGCATGAACATAGTGCTTTATATTCCCTGGATATTACAGATCAAAAAATGTATTGCTAATTCTCTGCTTTAAAGAACTATCCTTAAAAACAAAACAAAAAATGCACTAGAGAACACTAGCATGCTCTGTATTTTTTGGTTCAAAGTAAAGAAAATATGAAGTATCCATGCTTTCCTATATAGTTGTATTGTATTCCAGCTATTCTGAAATATATCTTTCAAATCTTTATGTTCATGTTTGATATTAAATCTGTTGCAACAGACCTTATGTAATTGCTATTGGTATTTTTTTGCAAGACTATCCACTAAACACCGTAATTCTCACCTAGGAAAAAATGGCTTTGTTTGACCAGTTCAAAATGTAGCAACCTGAAAATGTTTGCTAGGAATAGAAGGCACTTTCTGAAATCAAAGGCTTTGTAGAGGGTTTTCTGCCTACTGCTGAAGTGATCAGGCCTGCAGGAAGACTTAAAACATCCACTGCAGTGGCTTCTCCTTTGTCCAGATGAGCTACTGAGCTTGGTCCCCAAGGTTTAGATCCTTTCTTTCCCCCTCTCACTGAAGGAAACTTTTCAGTGCTGTTAAAGGCAGTTGGATTTCCTTGTCTGTAACATGCATTTAATGTGAAGAAGCCAGACTTGCTAAGAGGAGGTGCTTGATGGGTCACAGTAACTCCTCTCACTTAGCAGGTCTTCAAATGTGTGTTCTCAGTTTTATGATAGATCTGACAGGCAACAGTACTATAAAGTTGGAGATAATTGTAACTGATGCATGTATATTTGAATATAGATTTTATTTTTTCAAGGAATATCCTGCAGAGCAAACTGAATCTGAAACAGTTGAGTTCCTGTTTTGCTTTGACCTTTTCTAATGTGCAGTGATAAACATGTATTTTTCATAGTATTACCACATATGTTTTAGCATGTGTGTATTTCACCTTCTTGTAAAAAAAGGTAAAATCTATATATAAGTAATTTGGCATTGAACCTTACTGTAGGTTTTCCAACTTTTATTCTTAGGGTTATGCAGCATTTAATGATACTCCAGACTTAGTAGTGAATCAAACAAGGAACATTTTATCAGGTGAGGACAAACTATCTTTTTCACTTTGGTTATTTAATGTTGATGTTTATATTATAATCAATGATGGTTTTGGTTTATTTTATTGATAGTACATTTTCTGGGCTAAAAAACATTAAAAATGGAAATGTAAAACTTAACTTTTAAAAAATTTGGTAACACAAGGGGGGAAAAACATGCAGAAAGCAACTGTGTCTTATTGAGCACCCAGAACTCAATTAAAAACAGACCATATGGTATTTTATGGAGGAGTTTTATTTGTTAGGCCTTTTGCTGCTCAAGTAATGAGAAATCTTGGGATCCCATCTGCACACTGACACTTTATTTGGGTGAAAAGCTGATTCTCCTTGACCGGTGTGTTTATGATGTAGTTAGGAGTGTGATGTTATAAAAACTGAATGTGCCTGCTGCTGTATTAAATTGTCATGGCTGGAGAAGGGGAGTTAAATGCTGCCTTATGGATAATTTGGCTGTCTTTCTTAAATTGTTTGCTACTGGGGCTTTACACTGTTACTCTTTGACAGTACCTGGACACTTGACATTTGAATCAAATATAGTAGAGTGTATGTGTACTAATCTGTTTTAATTTTTGTTCTTCCATTGTGGACCTGTGCTGCATATATAAACAGCTGTTCCTTGTAAGTTTGGTTGGTTTGGGGATTGGGATTTTTTGGGGAGGGGGTTTGTTTGGTTTTTTTTCTCCTGGGCAAAATGAAACATGGTATGCATACAAACATACCATGAACTTGCCTAAAATGAACCAGTATTCTAAAATTGGTGTTAAACCTTTCATTAAGAAATCTAGTGCAGATTAATTCTTTTTTTTTTTATCTACTGACATGCATAAACATATTGAACCATCTTAATTTATTTATAAATGGTTGAGGTTTTGCTTTGATGAAGATGATTTTGACTTACCAAGCAAATGGAAAAAAAATAGATTTACTGGAAAATGAAATTGCACTTATTTGTAAATTTTAGAAGAGGAGTTTTTTGGTACTTGTTTGAATTTAGAAAAGTAACCATCAAAACAAACAGCCATAAAGTTGTCCAGTTCTTGTTTGGGAAAGGCATTGCTTATTACCAAATATCAGCCTGTCTATACATCCTACTTTTTTAGTATGTTTCAAGTTGAAAGAAGGGGAAGAGTAAATGGAAACTGCATTTTATAAATAGATAATGTGTACAGTAAGTGATCTTTGTGTATCTAAATAATGTATCTAAACTATAAGTATCAGGTACCGTGTTTGCTCATAATTTGAAGGGGGGGAAAATGGCTTAATTGATCATTATCTCCAGAGTGTTGCCAACTAATTGGAGTGAATTTATTTAAGTAATCTTTTTTTAATAAGATTGAAAATAACTAGTATAGATTCTCAATATAGGCAGTCTAATTTCTTTCACAGTGTTGTATTCCCACATGGTGGAGTTTAAATAGATTTTTATCTTCTCCTTCTTAAACTTAGTGACTAATTGTCTTGCTCAGTGTTACCATTTGCAGTGTTGTATGAAAAGCAAGATTTAAGTTGGCTAGATAAAGTGACACGTTCATTATAACGAAAGGAAAGAGAGAACTGTGGCTCGACATCTACATCTTTCATCATTAAACTGAATGCTAAAGTGTGCATTTTTAAATGCCATTGTGTTACTTTGAAGCTCAGTATTTTTGTTGCCTGCTCGTGTCTTCCTCACACTTGTCTTCATCCCTCGCTTGTTACATGTGGCAAATGGCTTAATAGCATTTTGTAATGTATACATGAAATACAAATTCATTCTCTGAATCTGTAGCAATGCAATATGTTTATTCTTTTAGATATCAAAAACGTGTTGGAATCCGTTGGTTCAAATATCACTACCTTCACAAAAGAACTCCCTGTTCAGAAGATTTTGGCAGATTTGACAGTATCTCTTACCCAGAGTGAAGCCTACATTCAAGATTATTTTCCATTAGTGGAGCAGTATGATTTCTACAGGTATGTGCAGGAAGTAAGGCAGGAGTGAAGTGCTACCTGTTGTTGCTTCTTCATAATATTTTCATGTTCTGTAAAGGCAATTAAACTGTTAATGATGAACACAATGGGACAAAGATGCTATAAGGCAATTCTTTATTACTGTCATTTTAGTAAAAGCCAAAACTGCAGCTAATCAACAACCCCCCTACCATGGAAGAAGTAGTTTCTACTCTGTAGGCCTTGAGGTCTGTTTCAGGAAGGACAGATGTAGGTAGATGTCAAAGGTGTAATGCATAAGGGAATGGATTGTTTTACAGCCAGGGTGGCTTCTTATTTAGGACTTGGTTTTGTTAAGTTGCAGGTAAGCTGCAAGGTCATTGGACTGGAGAGACCTCAAGGCCAGTCTCTTTTTATTGCATCCCTTTCTATCAGGAGTAGGAGGGATTCTATTCTGCTTCACACCCTGTAAATGTGTGCACACCTGTGCTTGCTCCTGCTGTAGTATTTGCCCTTGGGAGTGCTTGGGTTGCTTGTACCTTGTGGAAACATATTCTCCCTATTTGAGACTTGTGTGACTCCTAGAACCAAATAATAATCTCACATTTGAAGCATAAAGATTTTAATTTTATATCATTTACCTTTGTCCAGGTTTAGTAATTTCAGTCCTCAAATGATCAAGCTCTCCCTACATTTTGACAGTTGACTTGATTGTATAATTGATAATTGCTTCTATCTTTGTGTCACAATCAGTTTCATTGATATAGAATGTGTGCTAATGCTTTTAATGGCATGTTAAATAATAGTGAGCAGAAGAATGGACTTTAAGAACCTTGCTTACATTATCTTTAGCCTATCATGTTTTGTGGTGAGCCTTACTTGACAGATATATCAGTATTTTCTTTGAAGCTCAGGTTGTGTTTAATCAGATAACTAAATAGCTTCATTCTGCTGCAGTATGCCTCTGCTGATCTTCTCTTTTTTTACAATTACAAGCCCAACACTGTAAAAAGAAACCTTACAGTAAGAGCAATTATGTGCTTCATGACCAATGACCAGTCCACATTCATCAATTTCTCCATTGCTTCTTGAGAAATTACTGTTTGAGCATCTGCCTCTTCTGAATCCCTGTATGCTCCAGCTGGAGCGTTTTGACACTTCAGTACAGTCCACCTGCAGTAACTGGGGTTGGGAGCACCTCCTTCCTGTGGTGTTTGATCCCAAGCAACTGTTTAGAATCCAATAACAGTTGTCATGTTCTGGCCCAAAATACGTGCCAGTGAAAGAAGAACATTCTTTCCTTGCTAGCATTTCTTGCTCAAACTGAAGCATGAGCAGTCCAGTTGGTAATGTAATGTAGCATTGCCTGAGGTAATGTAGTGTTGCCTGATGTATTCTGCAGGTTGCCAGTGTGTTCCCTGCCTGCTAATAACCAAGCACTTTGGCTTTTCTTTCTTAGGTGGCTGGGTTGTCTCATTCTGTGCTGCATGGTGGTCCTGATTCTGGTCTTTTACTACCTTGGATTGCTATGTGGTACCTGTGGTTATGATAAACATGCTTCTCCAACAACCAGAGGCTGCATCTCCAACACTGGAGGAAACTTTCTTATGGCGTAAGTTTCACTGTTTGGTAAAAAATAAAATGTACTCACAAAAGGTTGTTTGGGTTTTTTTTTTTGTTTGTTTTATTTTGTTTTGGAAGCACTTCTGTAGGAAAAGAATTTGTTTTGCAACTTGCATATATGTGCCCAAAAAAAAAAAAAAGTATAATACTATAAATAAATACTAATCTCATGCACATCCACTGAGGGACTTGGGGATTTTGGGTTACTCTTTCATTAAGGATCATAGCAGTAGGATAAAACCTCTAAATATATTGTTTTAAGGAGAGTGCTGTAGCTAATGAATTTCTCTAGAAGCTCATTTGGAAATTGTAAAAACTGAGAAGAGATAATTTAACTTAAACAGAATTTATAGCTTTTTAGTACACTTGAGCATTTGCTTGAAAGAAAAAAACAAAAAACAAAGCAAAAAAAAAAAGCAGCCATGTGAGGAGACAAGAACACTTGACTTTCTCAGAACACTTTAGGAGGTTTGGGATTACTCTTGGAAGTTCCCAGTGGTGGTTTGATGTGATTTATTCTGGGTGCAAGAGAAGATTGCATCTGAAATCTGTCTCTAACTCTTCAGAGAGCACAAGGCTGGAAAGTTGGATTTTAAAAAGCAAAGTGTGTGCTTTTTGTGACTCTTAACTTGTAAAGGAGTTTGAATGTGCAATGAAAATGCAAGCGCTTCAGGTGCAATTTAGCCAAAGACTTTACATACTTATGTTCACTTTCAGAGGGCAAGAACGTGCTTGGCAAACAGCATTATTTCAACCATCTACCAGTTTTTCTGTCTCTGTTATAGCTGCTAAATGTTGGCTTCACTGTTGCCCCAAGTATGTATATTTTGTCTTAAAAAGCAAAACCTTACTAAACTTGTTTCTCTTTCCAGTGGTGTTGGATTCAGTTTTCTTTTCTCCTGGGTGCTGATGATTGTAGTGGTGCTCACTTTTATCACAGGAGGAAATGTAGAAAAACTGGTCTGTGAGCCCTTTGAAGATAAAACTTTATTCAAGGTGAAGATATTCAAGTTATTATATAATTAATAAATAGAATCTCCGTGAGTCCCAAAGATCTCATTAATTATGTATGGTGTCTAAATTTTTATGGGACACTTAAGTGAGTTTGTGTCTGGCTTTAGTCTCCACTTAAACACTGAATAGACACTTTCATCCTTTCTTTGTTTAATTTACTTGGCAGTGTAAATACTGCATGCCTGTGTTCCTTTAGAGATCAATTTTTCTGTGATTCAGCATTTCTTGGTGACAGGAGCTTTAATACTCACTTTCAAAGCCAGAGAGTTTGAATTTGCTGTTTTACTTCTATTTCCGTTAATGGGTAATAGGCATAGATGTGGGTGTGTGTCAAAATACTGTGTGTGAATAAATGAATGAATTGAAAACTCAGAATTATAGTAACATTACTGAATTTTGTCTTCTAGGTTTTGGATACTCCCTACTTACTAAATAAACACTGGAAAAACTATCTTTCTGGCATCCTGTTTAAAAATCCAGATATTAACTTGACTTTTGAAAAGGTGTACAGGTATTAAAGTTATGGTTGAGATTTAATTCCATTTTTGCATATGGTTTTTGTGGTATCTTTCATGCACCATATCTCAATCACATGCTAAAATCACAGGTGTTCCAGAAAACATTCTGATTTTCTATGGAATCACTGCTAAAACAAATTTTCTCCTGTATATGACTTATTAGAGTCACATATTAATGTATAGTTAATAGTATAATATTGCATAGTGATACTGGTTGAGCTCTTTGATAAAATATTTTGTATCTTTGAGACCAGCAGAAACTTTCAATTACTTGCTTTCTTATAGACTGTCCTTCAAAAATATAGACAGAACTACTTTTTATTTTAATTTTTAAAGGCTGATTTTCTTAGAGTATGAAAATATTTTTAATCATTCTCTTGACACTTGGTTCTCAAGGGTTGGGGTTTTTTTTAGGCTGATGTATATATTTTTATTTTTATAGTGACTGCAAGGAAAACAAAGGAATTTATACTTCCCTTCACCTAGAACACCTATTCAATATCAATGAATTTCTAAATATTAGCATGGTAAGTAAAAAAAACAACCAATAAGTGCCTCATTATTTTTGAAGGCTGGAGAGATGTTTGCACTTAAGCACAGCATTTCTGAGCTTTATGGGCATTTCTGAGCTCTATGGGATTTTGGGTTTTGTATATAATGCATCCTGCAAGGAGACAAGAACTGTCCAAGCTAAGTTAAAAGAATCTGTAGGATGTTCCTTACTGGTCTCAGTGGGCCATGGAAGATTTTCTGATGAGCCTTTTTTATGGGTGCTGATAATGTTTTTAATTTTGAAACCTGCATGAAAGATTCAAGTCTTTCATCTTCTGAAGGCTGCTTATGGTGTTTGAGAGTCGTCTTCTTTATATAAATGCCTTCCTTGGTGTGTTCTCTTCTGATTCCTGTCAGATTTATGTTGATCCAGGATAAGATATGCTGTGCTCTGCAGAGTGGTTCTGGTTTCAGTGGGAAGGGGTTGGGATAAAATCTTTTCCATTAGGCTGTAATAACCCATGACTGTACTAATTTGGGGGTTGCCTATGGTACTGATCTTCATTACAGCAGTCTCTAGGGGATTTGTGTTCCATTCCTCCAGGCACTGTACCTACACTTCAGAGATACAGTCCCTGCTCCAAATAATATACAATTAAAATGAACAGGCAAGATTCAATAAAAGGGAAAATTATTTTGAATTTTCACAGCAGACTAAAAGGGGAGAGGCTGGGAAGGAAGTCAGGCTTCCAGATTTCTCATCCATTGGTCTGAAGCCTGTGCAGGATAGATAAAGTTCTAGATTTGGGCACAGTGCAGGAAGACTTCAAGTAATAAATAGTAAGCAAGTCATCTTTAGTCACCACTAAACATAGAGGAATCTCATCCATTCCTGTGGCTAATCCAGCAGACAGTGTCTGTCCTGGCCACAGCTGAGATACTGAAATCTTTAGGCTTTCTTTGTTAGAGTCAGGGATAGAATTTAAAATTTTTAAGGATAACGTTTCCTGGACAGGAAAGAGAATTATGTATTATCTCACCCTCCTCTTGAGAGGGGCTAACATCTGTTCAGAGAAGCCTGCTTCAAATGCAGTGGAAGGCAGGTAATTAATTAGCATGAAGATGCATAGTTAGGTTAGAACATGGCATGGATAGACAAAATACTGGATACTGAAGGGAAGAGCATTACCTGTGGATTCTATCAAATTTAATCAAATTAAACTGATGTAAGCTAAATTCAGTGGGTGCTTCTTCATGCATGTGATGAGTCAGCAAAAGGAGACATCTTTGAGTCAGCATATAGAACAATATGCACTGGGTGCAAACTAATTTTGTGCTTTATTTCCCTCTAAGTATACAGAAGATGTAGCACTTAAAATAGAGCATATTCAGATAAACCTCAGCAAAATCATTCTGCTGGATGAAATTGGGAAGGAGAATCTTCTGAATTTCAGCTCTTCAGGAATAGAAGGCATAAACTTTGCAGCATATTTGACAGAGGTGAGACTGTAGTAAAATAGAGACACAAATGGGTCAAAGCATAAAAGGAAATGTTTCTTTATCAATAGGCAAAATAGATAAAAATCTGCTTTTGTATGAAAAGGTGTGTTTTGAAGAATCGCAAACTTGGAGCAAAATACTTTCAGAAGTTAAGGTCAATAAACATTTAAAGAAAGAGGGATTTGACAAAGTAGGTGCTGTGGTTATGTGCAGTCTGCATGTGCAATAACAACATACTGTTTTTCTTTCCCTGCTCTTCACATTTTGTTTCAGATCAATAAAAGTGTTACTAAGGTTGATCTTTTGTCATTTGCTAATGACTTAGAAGCAAGAGCAGACCAGCTGGTAAGTTGATAATACAGAAAATGTATAATTTATATACATACATTTATACACCCATAAATGCATAGCCAAATATTTAGACTTCCTGTGGGAAGATTCTTTTATTCAGACACTTGGATACATGTCATCTATGGAAAAATTTTGAGAATGATGCTGTGTATGAGCTGTTTTTAAAATATTGCTAATTATTGATTTTTGTATGCTAAGTTATACAATTTCTGCTTTGAAAGTGTAATTTCTTAAAGTTCAATGTTGGCTTAAGGCATGAGGTGAATACATTTGAGTATTTCCTTTTATGCTGTCTGCATTTCAGAGTCCCAATTGGAAGAGAAATTGGTTAGATCTTGGTGCAAAAGATTATATTAATGTATTTTCTTTCAGTTAGTGAGCAGAAGACTTTTGCAATTAGCAAGAAAATGAATACTGTGGCAGCTTTAAGGGCTCCAATGAGAACTGGGGCTGCAGCGTGGAGGGAGAATTCACAAGAGAGATGTTGTCTGCTCTGAAGGGCTGTTTGAAAGCAGACACAGGGACAGTGATCAGAGGGTGTAGCTGCAGCATTGCCCTTAGATGAAGCTGCAGAGTGACACAGCTGTGTTAACAGGTAGTGAATATTCAGCTGAGATGTTTTCAGGCTTGTCAGGGCCACTTTGTTTTTCAAAATGATTCATAGATTCATAGATGTAAGGGGTTGGAAGGGACCTAGAAGATCATCTAGTCCAACCCCCCTGCCTGAGCAGGATCACCTAGACCAAGTCACCCAGGAACAGATCCAGACAGGTCTTAATGAGTTAGTTTGGACACTGGACACTGGCCCAAGACATGTTCCCATGTTGTGATGCAGGAGAGATAGTGTTTTGCTGCATATGTTACTACAATTCCTTGCATCATTAAGGGACACAGACAGCAGACTGTAGTGTTTGGAATTTATCAGTTACCCATCCCTCCTCATCAGTTACTAACCATCTGCTGTGGTTGGTATCCTCTCCACCAAGTGAGCCCCATACTGCCTCTTTATTTGTATAGATTGTCTGCTAACTTGATAGCAGGAATTTTGGCCACACTGCACTTCCATTTTCAATTTTTACTGTGCCATTTTGAAGCTTATACAAGGAAGTTATTGCTGTCTTTTTGAGCTTTCACTTAGAAAACAGCCCCAAGTTCTTCAGACATATTGCTTATTGCATAAAATTGCCTCTCAGATATCTGGTTAAAGGTATATTCTATATATCTCCATAAAAAAAAAATATATTGTGCTGGTAGATTGGGCTCTTGTTGGTTTTTTTGTAATCGAATCTAAAGGAAGCATTAGAATTGAGAATAGATCAAGCAGAGTTATTTCTTCCTATAAAAGATGGACAAAAATACAGTATTGTGTTCAGGGTCACAGTGTAGGTTTTTATTTCTTCCTTGTGATGCTATTTAATCTGTGAAGTGTCATTTAAAAAACCAACCAAACAAACAAAAAAACCCAAACACCCAAAAAGCCCCACAACAATACAATGTATTGCAAAAGTTGGGTGTTTCAAAATTGGTACTGTTTCCAAAGATGTTTTATAACCCCGCTTTGTTAGTGATAGCTCTTAATGTTTGCAAGAACAATTAATTTAAAAAATAAAAACTTTTAAAATTAATTAACTTTGGGTGTATAGTTTCCACTTTCTGGCACCTTACACAAAATTGGACATATGTTTTTACACTGAAAAGAGCAAAAGCAATAAAAGTTGCATGAAGCTAAGGAGTCAAGGTATGGAGGAGGAAGCAGTTCCACCCACAGGAGTTGTTAGGTAAGTGAATTCAGTTTGTCAGTACAGGAGGTGAAGCATCCTGAAGCTGCTCAGTGACTACAGCTCACTGTTTACACAAACACTTCACAGGAAGCAAGCACATCCCTGAGCATTGAGATCTGACCTTATTACACTTCCAAAACAGTTAGCACTGTGTAGTCACCGTGTGTGTAGGCAGACAAGTGGTTTTGCCACCAAAAGGAAATGGAATAGAGGTTAAAATAAAATCTTAGAGTACTTTGTTTCAAGTGTGAGCACTAAGGCATTCAGACTTCAGAATCAGGGCACAAACTCAGATCTTCTGACTGAAAGGTGGGAGCTGCAGAAATGAAAAATAGCCTTCACAGCTGCCTTCCCAAGTTACTGGCAGAAAATATTTAGCCTTCTGTGCTCTTCAGAAAGCAGTGTGCATGCCTTGGGGTGATGCCCACAGTGCCCACACCAAAAGCAAGTACCCATGACTGGGAGATGCTGGTCCCAGCTGGGGTGCCATGCTGCAGGGTTCTTGTGATGAAGGCTGGCTTGTGGCAAGCGTGGCTGTGCTCACTCATCTGTGTTTAAAATGATGTAGTGCACAAGGGGAACGTTCTCTTTGTGCTGATAATTTCATTGCCAGAAAAGCAGTATAATATGTCAGGTTTGGTTGCTGAGGTTTGAGTTAATATGTTGATTTTCTCCCTCCTTCTGTTGAGGAATTCAATTTATCATATCGTGTTGTTAGCACCAACTGTTCTGCAGTGGATGAGTGTAACATGCCACTTGCATTGTTTTTTTGCTTTGGTGGAAAGCTTTGAAAATACTGAACAATACTGTGTAATTGCATTTTTTGCAGCCAAAAGGAGCACTGGAAAATGCCTTAAAAGGACATGCAAACAACATTCGAATGATTCATAACCAGCAAGTCGTTCCACTAGAGCAAGCTATGGTAAAATATTAAAGCACTACTGAAGCACATTTGTAGAAAATATGAATATCTAAATCTCTTAAATACAGTTTAGAAAGCTGGAGTTGTGCTATTGCATAAGCACATGCATTGTGTCACTGAAGAGTAATCTGATTGAAGTATATGTTTAATAATAGTTTTCCTACTTACAGTGTTACTACTTTATAATACTGTCTAAAACTGAACTTTTTGTAACCCATTTTTTTCTATATCTATTTTTTTATTATATATGAATAAAAGAGGAAGTGGGGGAGAACTTTCCAAATTTCTAACCTGAAATCACTCATTTTCTGGTTTTGCTAACCATTTGTCTTCAGTAATAAAAACAATTATCACTTTCACACTTTATTTCTTGGAGTTAACAATCACCTAACAGTACTGGAATTGGAAACTCCTGGCAGTAGTATTTAGGGCCAAAGAAAAATCTTTTTTATTGATGCTATGAAAGATGTGAAAGGGCTTCTTCTGCCTGATTTTGCCAGGTGCTAATTCCTGTAGGGTCAACCTGTGAATCTCACACATGCTACGTGTTGCTTTTTCCTCTACATGACATGAAGACTTTTAGTTTATCCTAGCATCTGGTACAGTATTTCTGCCCCTATCACAGCCCTCATGTAGAAAAGCATGAGGTCTTCTCTTCCACTCTGATTCTATGCTGTTCTTTTCTATTTAACTCCTAATTATTCTCATCTCTTTTTCCTTTTACAAAACTGACTGTCAAGAAATATGTTAAAGCTAGGGTAAGTGCTTGTTCCATTCTGAAATTCCACAATAGAAAATTCTCTAAACACATGGTTCTGATTTTAACTGTTCTCTTCCCTCCAAATATATCTCACTTTGTTTATTGCTGTTAACTGCAGTTACATCCAAAGTCTTCCGTTACACAATTCATAACTACTTAGTGCCATGGGTGAAATACTGGTTCAAAGATTGCAACCACAATATGTTAGTCCTACATTGACTGTTGGTACTATGTATAATGTGTTGTGTTAGAAACAAAATAATCTATAGAATTCTAGAACAGTAGAGGTTGGAATGCTTATTTGATGCTTATAATGTTAAAAAGGGTGGGCTTATAATGCTTATGATGTTAAAATGGGTGCGCTTTTACCTGTAGTAATGACTTGAGTATTATTTTTTTTCCCCTTTCTTTCTAACAGAGCACTTTAAATCAGAGCATTAGGTTACTGAAGAGGACATCATCTGAACTTACGGTAAGCTTTTCTCTCTGGCAGAGGGAACATTTTTGTGTGGATTAGGTCCATCTGCCCCATAATCAGGACACATACATTCAGTCCAGCTTTTTCTATTTCTAGCTGTTCTCTTACTGAAATTGATTCTAATGTATTGAGGTAGAAACAGGGGTTTAGATACCTCTTCTGCACAGCTCTTTCTAGTCTGCCTTTCTCTTCCATACAGAGGAGGAAAAAAAAAAAAAAAAAAATGTTTGGAATATATTATGAAGTTTGAAATACAAACTTCATTGACATGTAGTAAATAGACCTCAGCACAGTTCCATATGTTGTGTTATTCATGTTCCTAAAAATGTAATTTTTTTAGAATCCTTGTATGCAAAGCCTAGGGGGGCCAACCAAGAAACAAAACACAAAAATACAGCTGAGAAAAGAGAGCTTTGTGATTCATGTCTTTAACCACCTCTTGTCCAGTGTCCACCTCCACTGCAGCATGTTTCTCTAGCATTGTACTTGTTACCTTCCTGCTTCTGCAGCATCAGCCTCACTGTGGGAAGCTGCAACTGCATAGAGGCTTCCCCCAGGCAGCCCATATTGCCCCTGCACCACAATGACACCAGCTACCTTCACACTCTGCCAGGCTCAGAATGAGCAACAGGATGACTACATTTTTGGCAGCACATATATTTAAGAGTCTCAATCATTTTGGATATTGATTAGCAGTATATTCTGTCTGTACAGAAATATAATTCAGTGATTGAGTTGTGCCAGTATATGGCCCACTGTAGTCCTGTGTGCTGCATGTGTCTGTAGTATATATACATGCATTGATGAAACTACTTTTACACTTAAGAAAATGAGAGAGTAGGGAAGAAAAAACTGATCTAGTGTATAAACTAGTTACATAGGTTCCAGGAAAATACACTGTTTGTCACCACTGATACTTTCTTTTTTTGGTACTGAGAGAATTTTGTCAGAGGATTGTGAATCCTTAGGCAGGTTCATTTTCTGTCTGGAATTGCATGTTTTGTCAGCTTTTGACAGGACAGTGACACTGATCTATCAAGAGAATAGATTCCCAACAATGGCTGCAGAGCTGCTGTAACAGCCTGAAAGGGATTTATTTCTATTAATCCCCTGTCTCCTCCTCCAGGTTAAGGTGAAAAATGTCATTAGTGCTGTTAATGCTGCCCAGTTTCTCATAAATAACAACGCTTCTCTAGTTATTGTCCAGGTAAGCTTTATTTGATTAAAACACTTTAATTTATGATGTCATGGAGATAAACATTCACTCTACCTTTGTTCATTTTGCTCTGTTCTAGGAGACAAAAAAGTACATGGATACCATAGTTGGCTACTTTGAGCAATATGTTGAGTGGGTCAAGGAGTCGGTAAGGTGCATTTACTTCTGAAAAAAAAAAGCAGTTTTGCTCAAGACAAAAAAAGACACCAAAAAAAGCTAAATACTAATAATGTTACTTTGATAGTATGTTTTGTAGTTTCAGTGGATAAGAGATTTGTAATATTATGAAGGGGAAAACTTGTCTTCTATAAATAGTTTTGTTGTGATTGAAGTTGAATATATATGAATTGTGTTGCTTGGAAGAAATTGCAAATTTAACATAATTTTCCAGAGCTGGCCTGAAATCTACTATTTGTGCTAATATTGCACTGAGCCTGACCCTGCTTAGTTCAAATTGATGTCATTAGCATCTTGGTTTATTTTTCTTTCTTCAGTTGCAGC
Organism: Corythornis vintsioides; assembly: GCA_025447755.1. Lineage (NCBI taxonomy): Eukaryota > Metazoa > Chordata > Aves > Coraciiformes > Alcedinidae > Corythornis > Corythornis vintsioides. The sequence continues at coordinate 113,379 of JAOEGS010006393.1, read as the reverse complement.
CTTTGAGAAAGTAAACTGATGTTTTAAAGATGTTCAGTTGATAGCATATCCCACTGGAATTTATTTTGAATTTGGATAGGATGAGAGATAATAATTTAGTAAACAGTGTCTGTTACTGTGAGTTTTGATGTTCTTACTGTATTCTGTTAAGATATTTCAAACTGTGGGTTGGTTTTTTTTTTTCTGCCTTTCAGATTGCCATGGAGGTGGCAGCATGCAAGCCTATTGCCAATGTGATAGATACAGCAGTAGATATTTTTTTATGCAGCTATATAACTGATTCTGTGGTAAGAAATATTTTATATTAATTAAAAGTGGGACATCAAGTAGGAAATTCTTTGAACATAAATCTGCATTTAATTACTCTGACTAGACTTTTCTGAAGTATGATAATTAAGTATCACATAGGAAGTTATGCAAGGAAAAAAATGTCCTGATCTGGATCAAGTCCAAACCCAAACCAGTGCAGGACTTGTCTTAGGTTTCCTTTATACTTAGGCTTCTATTAGCAACAATTCTGTGAAATTCTCTTTTCTTTTCTTTTCTTTTTTTTTTCTGAATTTCTTCCAATTTGAACTGCAAAATAAATACAGTACTGTAGGTTTGGAATAAAAATTCTAGAAAGGGTAGGTTTCAGTTTGATTGCTTGATTCTGAACTACCTTGAAATAGAAGAGCATGAAGATGTGAAGTTTCAGATGTTACCATTTCTAACTTAAGAAAATTGGGTGTGGGGGGAGGGAGGGAGAAATACCAAGGAAAAACGTGGTATCTTTTCTGGAATCCAAACAACTTGATGAGGTTTTATCACTTGACTGGTAGCAGACAGATGTTGATTCATTCCTGTACAGCAGAGACATTGAACATGACTGGTAGCAACATTGGCTTTTTCACCTTGCTGAAGGAGCTTGGAAAGAGGACAGCATGTATTAAAAATAGAATAAGAAACCACATGCCTGGAAACCACCTAAAGCTTTTTCTAGCTATTATTTAGCTTTATGGCATTTTCAGGCAGATCCTAATCATACCAACAGTAAATGCATGTACTCAATCAAAGCCAAACACTCTGAGCTTGATAATGCTTAACTGTGAAATGCTTAACCTTGATAATGCTTAACAATGAAAAACTTCCTAACCTGCCAGAATCATGTTGTACTCGCTGATTATCTCATATGTTACAGACAGTCTGTTCTCCTTTCTGTAGTCACTAACCATCTGGTGGGAGATGGACCATGATTTTCCTGATGACAGAGCTTAGCTGAGTCACTTCTAAGTCAAAATGCTTCCAGCTGACACAAATCAAATTTGAAAAAAATCATCATTTTAACATCTAGTGATAACTCAGTTCAACTGTATGATAATGAAATTAGTGACACAAACAGGCTGAAGTTAGCAAGTTTTAAAGTACCTGGAGAAAGTGCTGGAAACTCAGATTTTGACAAGAACCACGAGACAAATACTTTAAAATGTCAAGAAAGGAAAAAGAAATAACATGGCTAATAAATTAATGCTGAGACACAAATTGCTTCCTAGCCCAAGGCAGACAACATTGAAATAACTTCTAATGACACTATGGCTGTGTAGCTTTGAGCAGCTTTGGACATTTTCCTGTTCAATTACATTTGTAAGACAGTGATGTTCTTACTTTAGTGCACATTGAGAGTGGACAATGTTTAATGTGCCCTTTTCCACACTGGTATAAGGAGTGTCAGATAGTCCACAAGACCAGTGCCAGTCATTTCTGCTGTCTTCTTCCAGTAACAGTGATTAGAATATCAAGCAAGAATTTTATCTTTTCCTGATACATTTTCTCTGTGATCATTTTTTTTCCCCCTGGATTTTTCTTTATTTCAGAATACCTTTTGGTTTGGTTTGGGAGGCTCTTCAATGTTTTTAATTCCTGCCATAATTTTTGCTGTAAAACTCTCCAAATACTATCGTAGAATGGATACAGAGGATGTATATGATGAGTAAGTATATACTCCTAAGTAAGCTAAATGGCAACTGGATTGAAATGTTGTTTGTTTTTTTTTTCTAGTGACTCACATGGAGGTTCTATAATCCTTAAACTTTCTTTGCTGTCAGATGCTCTGAGCAAAATACCTGGTTGAGGATGTCCCTGCTCACTGCAGGGAGTTCAGACTAGATGACCTTTAGAGGTCCCTTCCAACCCAAGGCATTTGACTATTCTAACTGCGTGTTCTTATCAAATACTGCAAGTTTGAGTTGGTGCCTGCAAAATGCTTCATGCAGGTGGTCTTTGGTTGCTTTGACTTGCCATGATTCTGTGCAGATATTGCCAGCTCTGACTTGAACAAACTTATTCCAGAATGAGGTCTTCAGAGCTTGGTGTGCAGCGTTTAAATATTTAAGTATCTTCCAAATGTGCAAGTGATGAGCTTTGCTGAATAACATGTTAAGGTGAATTACAGCTGCTTTGTAATCTCCTTTAATTACTTGCTTGCTTTCTTACTGTCTCGGTTATTCCTAATCAGTCTTTCCTTTTTCAATTGCAGTTCCTCTGTCTCAGGGACTTGGCATTTTACTTTATGATAACTGTTCTTACATATTTTCCCATCAGTTTTGGTTTGGTTTTTTTTTTTTTCCTACCTTTGTTTTGCTCATTGTTCAGTTAGCCTGTGCACTGCATTTCTCAGTTGTCACACTGGTTGGTTTTCATTACACATTCAGAAATCAATAGTGCAGAAACAAGCATGTACAGCTAAAATCACTCATGTATTAGTGTCTAGTTAATTACTCCTTCTTTTCTGTGTTTTTTTTAGTGTTGAAACTATATACATGAAGAAGTAAGACATTTTTTCCTGGTATTTGTTAAAATTATTCAGGTGGGAGGGTTTATATTTTTAATGTAACGTGTTACTTCAATAGAAGCAACATGTTCTGTTTCACCAGATTGAGTATCCAACTCAACAAGAATAGCAAAATAATGAATTAATTTTTGGAGAATAAAGAAATATTTTCAAATGTAAAATAATGATTATGCCATAGCTCCTGAATGTTACAAAGGAAAAGATTTATTCTATTGTACAGACACAGTTTATCTTTGCATATAATACCATCATCCATGTACATGTCTTAGAAGCCATAGTGTACATAGTGCATCTTATTGTTAACATGGTCTTTCTTGGTGTATTTATTTTATTACAGTACGGAAAATGGTAATAATGGTTATCATAAAGAGCATTTATATGGTATACACAATCCTGTTTTTACAAGGTAAACTAAGTCTGAAACTGCATGCCTTCATGTGTCCTTCCTTAATCTACTTAATTAATCACCTATCCAATATTCTGCACACCTTAATGTGAAACATTTAATTTTTTGCATGATTACTCACTAGAGCAAATGCTTTATGATGTGTATTACTCAAGTATTCTTTGCATAACAGCAGATATTGTAGCAATTTCCAGCAACTTAACACAGTAAGTTGCCTAAATTTGATTTTAAAATCCATGTAGTTAGGTGCTTAATTCGTGTAGTGGATTGATAAACATATGGAAATATTCTGATAACACTTGAAAGTGGTCGTACAGGATGCATTCTTACTCCCGAGTTGTTTACATCTTTTAGATGGTGAGATAAAGAGCTTTTCCTGTGCAAAAGGCAGGTGATCCAGGGTATGCAGAAAACAAGAAGAGAGAAAATGGGTGTTGCTGCATGGGTATAACTAGTGTAACATCACAAAACCAGAAATTCAAGTTATGTTTAGAAGGGAGGAGATTTGCATTTTGCTCTGTCTCTACAACTTCTGGGATGTAAAACTTCAGCTAGTTGTGAGACTTTCAGTTTCCAGAGGGATCCCATAACTTGGAATATTTAAGTTTGTAAAACATCTGAGTTGCTTAAGGAATAATCTCATTTATAACTGAAATCTGTAGCTCACTGTGCCTTAATTTGCAACTTCATGACTGGAAGTGTAGATTGAGCATTGGCAGAGAAATAAGATAACATTGTTCTTTTAGTAATAGTTGAATACCAAGAGAGCTCAAAGTTTGGAAGTCTTGGCAGATTTGAAGGCTGCATCAGCTATATAATACTGTTTATTAGAACTGTATTTACAATCATTATTTACTTGCCAAATCTTGATTCCACATTTCTGTCCGAAGGAAGTATTTTTATATAATGATGTTTTTACTGATGTTTATGACCACAATTGTCATGGTCTGTTCTGTGACTTAAGGCACTCCCTTAATTAACCTACAAGGTGTTTGTTAAAAGTACTCTCCACTGGCATATCTAAGGACTCTTGATTTTAAGAACTTTTGATATTTTACATGAGAGGAAACTAATAATCACTCAGGCCTTAGAAGTCCCTTTCAAATCTTTGAATCTTTAATGTGAATCTTAATACTCTTGAGGTTCAGAGCATGCTTTCTGTGATATTTCAGTGATTTATGAATAGTTTAATGCAGTGTTCTTGAATAAGATAAAAATTACTAACATCAAACAAAGACCCACTAGTTCAGTCCTGACTTCCTTTTCCTAAATGTTAAGTTACTCAAAATGGGTTTCCATAATAAAATGTAAGGGTTCAGTTGGAAGCAGTGCTGCCTTCTGATGTGTAATTTGAAAAACTGCCGATGATATGAGGAGCATGCTTTGAATTTCTCAGTCTGGGATTCCCACAGCAGTAGAATCTTGGGTTTAATTTAAATTTTAGTGAACATTCACTTTTATGCTATCCTTGCCTTTTCATATTTCTTACAAATTATTTTGGGAGATACTTTGAAAGATATTACTTTGAATAGATCTCTGCACACTCATACTTTTGGAGGTGTAAAAAATCCCATAGGCTGTTGGGGTTTTTTTGTCCTTTGAAATCATCTGGGTTCTATTGCTGAAAAGAGATGTAGCTGTCTTCCTTTATAAATAGAAGTGGGAGATCTATGTGAGGTATATTTGTATATATATCTTACCAAAGTGCTTTTATCTACATGTCAAAGATACAAACAACTGCAAATGTAGCCACCATTTTTGTGAGGAAAAAAATTGGAGGCTGAATTAAGTTCTTAAAAGAGTGCTATTGAATAGATAACCCAAGCATTTCTATCTTGAAACAAAGATAACCAGAAAGGGTGGTGGAGAAAACAGTCTGTTTCCTCTTATTTGAAAAATTATTGATTAAATGGACAACATTTTAGAACAATTTGTGTCAACTGGGCTTGTCTCACCTTAGATAGACATGATATTTCTGTTCCATTTGTGTGCAAAAGAAAATGATGGGTTTGGTTTGTGTTTTTTCTTGTATAGCTCTGTGGAACAGTGGTAACATGTACTGGAAACATGAAGGGGTAAGTAATAAGCTTTTTACATCAATCCTATGTCTATTGCTGTTATACTATTTTTAAGAAGGCTGCTTTGCTTTCTGTAACATGTCTGCCATAAAGTTTAAATCGAAAAAAATCCCTGAGCCTTACTGAAGTTCATATGAAAGTCTGTGACTTCATTCTGCTTAAATTCTGTTATCATTCAGTCTTCATCAAGTTGTCCTGAATTGTTTCTGTGATTATTTCCAGGCTATATCAGTGACACCCAAGATTCTCCTACAGGAATATATCTCTATTCTTCCAAGTGTATCAGCAGTTGCATTCTTCCAGATCCTGAGCCACTTGTTTTATGTCACCTGTACTGTAAAGCCCAAATGTACTATTGAATGTTATGCCATAAACTACTGTACAGAATACTTTGTGATCAGGGCACTGCCTCTCAAATACCACTGTTCAAGGCTTGAATTGAAATGTCTTTTTGGTTTTTTACTTTTTTACACTGGGCTTTCTACTTTACAACATGGTATATAAATTAATAAGATTAACAGCCTTTGCTTAGCAATCTTCTGACAGATGGTCCAGTTCTTATCTTAAATTGTTGATTTGTGTTACATACAGTACATACATGTTTACATAAAAATACATTTTGTATACAGAGACTTTTGTATATACGTTTTTCTTAAAACTTAAGTGTTTTAGTTAAGATTTTAATATTGTATAATACTCTTCACCAATGAATTTACCAGCATGATCAGTGTTGCTATTTGGTGCTCTTGAATGACCACTTTGGACTAAATCTGAAGTGTAATGGGATCAATGGTGTCTCTGTGTCTCTGAAAAGTTCAGTTGCAGTTTTGTTTTCTTCCTCTTTTTAAAATTATTTAATATTTAGTAGTTTTTGCAGTCTAGATCTAAAATGACCTTTTTGGAGTTTGTTTTGAAACTCTTTGGGTGGGAGGGTTGGTTGTGTGATGCATAATATAGCAAAAAAGCTAAGCTTTCTAGAGTTCAGTAGTACTCAAAAAGAGCATGAGAGACATCATATGTTGGTGATTTTTAGAATGCTTTACATTCTTTGTCTCCCTTTTTCTCATTCACACTCACTTCTTCCATGTCCTTAGTAGTATCACTGCTAAGCTGTGGCTCTTCAGGGGGCAGTGGTACGATTTTTGCTACATCATTTCAAAATATGATTTCCAATGTTGAAATTCGGATGTGTTTAGCAATTGGAGTTAATATTTGTACTGTTAGAGTTATTGCCTTGAAGTTAGGCCTGCAGTTGCATTTCTGAGTTAGTTAACAGAGGAATTCATCAACAAGGCCAAAAGTATCTATGCTACTAGTGTTAAAACATTTTGGAGATGAAGTAATTTGGTATATTGATCTAAAATAGTGTCTCTTCATGTATCAGTATTGCTAATTTTGTTTCCAACAAGGTTCATTGTCTTGAACTAGGGATGATCTTGTAAATCATGCATATAATTTTTAAGAAATGCTGAAAAATTTTAACAGTCTTTAATCTGGAATAACCTTAATTTTTTTCATTTTTAGGTCATCAATGATAACATTTCTAATAGACAGTATGTAGCATATGTGCATATGTAATGTTCAGAACTGCAGATTTTTAAAAGTTTCTATTTTTAATTTGAGAAAATGTTCCCAGTTCATTTAAATAAAAAATAACTTGCTTACCTACCTGATGTTTGATTCTCAATTGTTTTGTTTTGTAGACTTGTTGCACTGAGTTAGAATTATATAATGTATTTTTTTTTCACCCTGATAAATTTCTGCTATATCTGACTTTTATTGATAACTTTAACTTAAGCAAGAGACAAAGAATTGGAGCAGGAAGGACTTGAAAGAACATGGACTCTGGGTGAGGGAGCTTCTGACTTCCACTTTGGTAGGATTTGAGCTAATGAGCTGTGGAGAATATCCATGTACCCTGCAAGTGCTCAAGGTGTTACCATTTGCTGCCTCTGTTGTTTCTGTAGCACTGACAGTGAAATTAAATGTTTTCCACTTCTTCAGCTCCCATAGTTCACTGCTAGTATCCTTGCTTAACTTGTAAGAGCACAATTGTTTTCCACTGATAAAACAGAGGGTGAGTTCTTTCATCTGAAGCACAGGCAGGTGGATGACACAAAAGTCAGATGGGAGTGAGACACTTATCAGTGACATATTAACTGTAATATAGAAATACATTAGAGCTCTGGACTCCAAGCTTTGATATTTGTCCTTATCTTTGTAGTATGATTTGTTTTCATTATTACAGTTTAAAAACTTCCAGAACAAGAGATCTGAAGCTGGTATAAAGTAACTTTTAAGTAGTTTTGAATTCTGTAACATTTATTGGAACAAGAGATTAATGACTTTAGTTTTTAATCTAGAGAATGTCAGTGCTGTTGTGCATAACCAAGTGTAACTAATACATTTGTTTGACAAATATTAGGAGATCTTTGGAGTGCTTGCAGTAGAGATTTGAAATCCTTGAAATGAAGTGTGACATGAGCAATGAGATTCTTCTGGCTGGCTGGACAACAGGTCAGAAGACTCCCCAGAGAACAACAGAAGAGTGAATTACAAATCTTAAGTAGGCTTGTACCATTGCTGTTGCTTCTAAACATGGACCAGAGAGTCCCACCACTGTGCTTTGAAAGAGACAGGAGGAACAAAGGCAAGAAGCTAGAAATATGACCTTTACTGAGTATGTTGTTAAAATACTCTAAGAGAGTGGATGAAAACAACCCACTGTTGTTCTCTGTCAAATGGTGTTCAGTCCTGGGGAATTCCTTGACATCTTCACTGGAAGAACAAAGTTCAGCCTGCCCAGAATGGTTGTTCCAGGTGGTTCCACCTTCAAGCAGGCAGCTCTCAGACTGGCTGGGGTGCAGCAGCAGCTAGGGACTATATTGTATTAGAGAAGCATTTTTTGCAATTTTATGGTTTTTCTGTTCTGCTTCCCTGTCTGTGTTAAATATGTTTTTTGCCTTGGTATTGTTTTTCATTGATACCTATTGAGTCTCTAGTCACAGAAGAAATCATATTCCATTACGTGTGGCCATTCCAGAAGCTGTTCAGGTCAGACTGGGTGTAGCATCCATGTCTAGAAGTGTCTACTGGGGTCTTACTAGCCAGAAACTGGCTAGTAAACCATTACAGCCATTACTGGCAGGGATTTTATCTCGTGACCTGCTAATGATAAGGGAGTTACCATGTTTTCCCTCATCTCTGCTTTTAGCTACTGCAGCAGAAACTGCTAGTTAGGGTTCTGCCCCAAAATATTTCTATTCTCTTGCCTTTATGTCATTTTTACAGCTCATTTATTACCAACAGGAAAATACCTGAGGGGTGATAAAGAACAAATATCTGTCTGACATGCTTGGGCTCTATTCTCTGCCATGATAGCTAGTTCATTAATCTTGTTCTGTTGGCTGAAAATAACCCATGGTGTGACAATCAATTATTATAAAACTTCTGACTACTGGATTATGCTTAGGACTCCTTAATACCTTATTTTGCTAAAGCTTTATTCCCTATATTGCTTAAATATTACAAGGTTAAAAGTCATGGCTCAAAGAACATGCAGTTGATTCTTCCATACAGTTGATTCTTCCACGTGTCCCTTCTGCTTGCCTTGTGCTGACAAAATGGAAGTACTGAAGCTATATCCTTACTGTGCAAATCCAAGAGAGCTTGTTCCACAAATCAGCCTGTATTAGCAGGACACAATTATAATCATCCACATGTAGCTGCATAGACTTTACTGCATTGCTTTGGCACTTTTATCTTTTTTTAAAAAATTTATTTCAATATGTTCTTGCAAGCTCTGACATGAAGATAGGTATAAAGCAGCTGGAGAAAGGAAAATATCTGTTAAAAATCAAATTTGACATGTTCATCCTGGATAGGAATGTGCTTCTTGGTTATACAACTATCATTGTGTATTTAACTGCATTTACAAGATTTGTCTTGTTACCTTCTTGGGATTTCACAGCTTATTTGATGTTCTCTCAGGCTATAAATTGTGGGTGCATGCCTACTGAAGAGTGATTTATTATTTTTATTTAAGAAAAACAACTTACATCCCAAGTTTCACTGGAATGAGGCTTCTTTGTGCGGCAAGCCCTTAAATTGTGAGCAGCCAGTTACTAATTGGTTTCACTTTTTGGGATCAGGTTGCTTGAGGATCTCTGTCAGCTTCTCTCACCATGAGGAGTTTTGCACTTCTTTTCCTCGTAGCAATCTCTGTCACGGAAGGATTGGGACAGAAGCTGAAACCAAAGAAAAGAAGCAATGGTGAAGAAATTGCTTTTCGGACTAAAACCAAGGATGTTTGCACAATGAGCATGAGTGGTGATGAAGAGATGGAACTTAGAATTGAATGCAGAAGCCAAGGCATGTCCTACTGGTGTGAATTCACTGGCAAGCCATCAGTCTGTCGTGCTTTCAGAAACAACCCCAAGATTTACTGGAATCAGATTGCTGGGGAACTTAGAAAGCTCCCACATGCTTGTGAATCCACAGAAGTCCTGAAGATCACCATGTGCCAGAAGGCTCCAGCAGAGGCTCTCATGAAGCAAATAGCTGCTGGTATGGAGCCGGATGAACTAGCAAATGAGAAAACTTCCACTTCTATGAGAGAAGCAGGGAAAAGCTCTGCTAACAAATTAGGGAAGCTTCCAATGCTCCCTCTTATAAAACCAGCCCAGCATGGTCAAGGGTCTGAATATGAAACAGAAGCAATGAAACTGGCACAGGAACATTGCTGGGAATCCCTTCATGGTTTCTGCTCCTACATTATTGGCATCTTTAGAGGTTAAGGGTCTGCCTCAGGTAAAACTCCACCTTGAAGTACAGCAGAATATAACTAAGAGCTGTTGGTTTTGATCTTGGGGGTCTTTCAGGGGTGTAGATGGGGAGGTTCTAGGCTTGGTCACTAAAGTCTGAAGTGTCAAAGTCTCTGCTGTGGCTTCTGAGGGGCTGGACAGCCTGAGCTCCCAGTGATGGCTACTAGTTCAGAATTCCCTGACAGCCTCCTATGAGGTCTTCAGTATGTGCCAAGAGGTTTGTCCTATCTACTATTAATCCTATGTTATGGCTGTTCAAACTGTTAGAATTGGGCTTCTTTTCTACCTTCTGTCTTTCCTTCCCCCTTGTGCTGACTGCAGGATTTCAGCCTGTGAAGTGGGGTAAATAACAAATGCATTAGTTAGAACAGTTTGTAACTACATTCAGAAACAGAGAGGATAAAGCTTTTTCATCAAAGCTGCTAGTTAATAATTTACCATCTTACATTTTAAAAGTAGTTTGTAAACAACTTGTAGAAATTAATAAAACCAAACAGTGCATCTTGGTTTGCTGGTCTGGTTCTGTAGCAGCGATAGGAGATCACATGCAGGCTCTTGTCTGGTAAGTCTCAGGTTTTCAGCCAGGATTCAAAATGGCAAAGCCCTCAGAAGTGGTTGGTTTTATACCTACTTCCCTTTCAGCTCAGAGAGAAAGCCAGGAACCAGCAACTGAACCTGGCAAACATATGACAGAAATGGGAATACATGGAGCATGAACCAGCAAATTGGTTAAAGTGTTCAGGCTGCAAATGATCTTTCTTGTGCTTCATACAACAAAGTGACTTAATTTTTTTTCTTCTTTTTGCTTTTCAGAGCAAACTTGGTACAGCTGAAGAAGGGTCCTTGATGTAGTTTAATGGTTTAGACATAAAAATTTTGGTATAAAAATTAGTAACCTCTATAAAACTTCTATCTGTTTGCATCCCTAAAGTGGTACTTTTTAACAGCCCTGAAAAATGCATGAAACTGGAGTGACTGTACTTACATTGTTAGGATGAACTGACTGTTCCTCAGTCTGTCACACACCAGGGTGTACTGCCTGTCTGTAACCAAGGTTCCTCTGTAAGAGTGCTTACCTCAAATGGGTTTTTGTGTGTGCAGATTTGCTTCAATTTGTTAGTGGTGAAAGCTGTAAATGGTGCTAGAGTTAGTGTAAACAATAAAAATGAAAGTTGTGCAAACAGGCTTCGTGTGCTTTCTTAAAATTTTAAATGGTGCTACTTGTTTAAAGTTGTGGTATTTGGTACTTGTTTCTTAAGAGATTGTTGGTAGAATGTGTAAGAGAAGTTGCAGGTCTGAGCCATTACTTTTCCACTGCAAAGATGTTTTCACTAATATGAATATATTTAATGTAGTTGCATTTGCATTACAATAAGTTTCAGCCAGCAGGAGAAAAAAAAATATTGGAGAAGAGTAATATAAGAATGCATTTCTAAACATAGCAGATTAGAAATGTTCATCTGTGATGCATCTGCTGAGTTCAGTGTTATCAGCAGTAGTAGTATTAATGTTTGGGTTCAGTAAATATTCTGAAAGGTGACTTGTATCTGTGCACTTGGGCACTTGCATAAATCTCAACACAAAGCAAGACCTAACAGCCTGTTGTCAAAGATTATTTATTAGCAATGATTCCTTTTGTTCCCAAGTTAGCTTTACAGCAGGGATATAACTGAAAAAAAAAACCCAAACCACCCTGTACCACAGAAATGAGCAATGCTCTATATTTATCATTAAACCATTTTTGCAAGGTGTTGTTACACATATGTACTTCTCCAGCTTTACTCACAGGTTTGTAATTCTAACTTCATAATTCAAGGTCATGACTTTCCAATCACTAAACTTTGTACCTTGTTCCAAAAAACTTGAAATTATTGTCTGTCCCCAAACCTATTGAAATATATGGAAAGGAACATCAAATAATGAACACAGGGTCAGTGCAGAAGGCTGTACGTAAGTAAACACAGACATGCAGCTTGAATGCTGGTAAAAAGCAGGCTTAAGGAAGTTGTTTTTGTCAGCCATAAATCCAGTGTGGTTAATACCTATTTGTAACTTCATTAACCTTGCCAGACTTGTGTCATGAGTAAAAATACTTGTATTAATACACCTATTCACTTATTTCTAACACAGCAATGTATATAATAATTTGCTTTGCAAACATGCAAACTATATCAAATTGATATTTGGGAATTATTTTCCTCAAGGTGTTGTTTAACTCCCCTGTTGTATGATTCAAAATCCACACTGCAGAGTGAATATTTTGCAGCAGTTTCAGAACTTCGCAAAAGTTTCATCAGCTCACCAAAAGAAATGTTCCCATTTGTGCTGCCTTCTGTGTATATGTGCTGAGCACAGAAGGCAGCAAAGTTGTCTGGCACTTGGTAGAGCTCTTGGTGGAATCTAAAATGCGTGGCCATCACTGACTCTGCTTAGTAGAGGGCAAATGTCACATAGAATTGCTAGTGCACTATTTCCCAGGGACCTCCCTCATACCTGGTTTCAGCAGAACACTGGTGTGCAGAGCTCTGTGCTTGGCACTGAGCTGTTGGGAATGACCATGTGAAGCTGCTTCACTATGGAAACCAGGCATCATCTTGCATAAAAGGCCCACTGAATATCAGTCTTGCACAAAAGGCCCCTCTTTCATTAAATGCTTTTTGTAACAGAGCCAGGATCCATGATACATAGTTAAGCACCACAGTTTACAAGGTGAAGATATTAGTTGCAAGGTGATACATGGCTTGGATTGCATTTCATTAGGCAACACACTGCACTCTCAGCAAGTCAGTTAACTGTAATGATCTTGCTTTCAAAATGTTTAGAAGTTGGTTGTTAACTGAAATAGTCAACCTTAGTGTAACAGTGCCCTGATTGTATCAGCTACGTTGCTGTTGCAGTGTTTACCACTAGAAACATACAGCTGTGACATTTCAGTTACCTTCTAGGTATGAAAGTGCTATTCATTAATGAAAAGATGAATTGAGAAGTGTTTGTAGTGAGTTTAATACAATTTTCAAGTATCTTGTGACTGAATGAAACCTGCTGTTTCATTCAAGTTAACCTATTACTCCCCATATATCTAAGTACTCAAGGAAATCTGCTCAAGTGGAAATGAAGTTTGTCTTTTTCAGTGACAGAAGAGCTGGCAAAAATGATTGGATTCCTGCATCCAGGGAGACCCCTGAATTCCAGGCCTGCTGCTAATTCAGTGTGATGTGAGGCTGTCCACCTGCCTTGAAATCCTCATATTTATGTTCTCACAGAAGCATTGTATTTGCTACTTCAGCAAGGTAAGCCTCCAAGAAAAGCAAAGTGATGCATTTGGAGAACCTGTGTATAAAGGGATGTGCATTCAACACATGCAG